>JAQIFY010002889.1:0-12985 GCA_028533085.1 Varecia variegata | reverse complement strand
GTTGATGCTCGTTTCTGCTCCGCTCTCTGCAGCCGGCAGCGCCGCGTTCGGGTTTCCCAGCGCAGCGAGCGGACGGACCGGCCCTCTGGGTGTCCGGGACGGAAAGGCCATTTGCCCGCCCTGCGAACGCCGCGTGGGGGGACGGAGCCCAGACCACCTGTGGCCCGAAAAGGCTGCGGCGCCCTCGGCCGGGCCGGGTTCAAACGGTCCCCGGAGGCCGGGACGGGTCCACACGGTCCCCCGAGGCCGGGCCGGGTCCAAACGGTCCCCCGAGGCCGGGACGGGTCCAAACGGTGCCCCGCGGCCGGGACGGGTCCAAACGGTCCGCCGAGGCCGGGACGGGTCCAAACGGTCCGCCGAGGCCGGGACGGGTCCAAACGGTCCCCCGAGGCCGGGACGGGTCCACACGGTCCCCCGAGGCCGGGCCGGGTCCAAACGGTCCCCCGCGGCCGGGACGGGTCCAAACGGTCCCCCGAGGCCGGGCCGGGTCCAAACGGTCCCCCGAGGCCGGGACGGGTCCAAACGGTCCCCGGAGGCCTGGACCGGGACCGGGGCCGCCAGCCGGAAAGAGGCGACCTCGAACGGCCTCACGGCAGCCGCACGTGGCGACGAGTAACAGAACAGTTTGTCTTTTTGGAATCACATTTTTTTCAATATTGGCGTTTATGTGTCATTTCCACTCCCCCTTTGACACTCAGCACGTCGGGGGTCAGACGGAGAAAGCAAAGCCCCTGCCTTCTCAAAGGCGAGTGGTTTGGGTTTTGTTTTCTTTCGTGTTTGTATTGCTCTGTCCTGCTTGCCCATCCATTGGAAACCGACTTTGCTAGCAAAGGGGACTCCACGTCCAGCACCGGCCTTCGGCGTCCTGCTGGCCGGTCCCATCTTACGCAAGGTCACAAGTGGCTTCTCGTCCAAGGAAAGTTTCAAAGATCTGCCTGTGTGCAAACGCAAGAATCCTCAGTGGGCGATTCCTCCAAAACCCCTGTTGCGGTTGGACCCCTTTTCCCCGAGTGGAGGTGGGACAAGAACAGAGAAAGACGTACTGAAATGGGAAAATGGCAAATCTAATCAACCTCATTATAACTTTTTTTCCCTCAGTTTTGCTGCTGAAAACCAAATGAAAAAGAGCGTAAGATCCCAGAGCAAAAGAAAGACCATTTCCGCCCCCCCCTTCCCCGGCTCCTCAAAGGGTGAGATGGCTCCGATCATGGGGACGGCCCTTGGCCTGGGTCACCCAGTTCTCCCCAGTGAGAATTTGGAAAGTCAAAGACCGGAAGGGTAAGGAGTCCCCTGATGGGCCAGGACTCTGACCTCCTCGATCCCATTTCATTAGAGCTCATCATATCTGAGAAACAAGGAAGGGACAAATTCACCCTAATGCGGGAGTTATTAAGCTAGAGCATACTCAGATAGCTGCACAGGGTGACACTTTGAGAGCATCTCAGCCAAGTCAGTGGGTCGTCCCTGAGCAGAAACTGCCTGTGTGGTGGGGGCCTGCGGTTTCTGCACTGGGCCGACATTGCCCGGATCCGGAAGCTCCAGCGTTTCCCTAACAGCCTCCCCATTCCAGGCACCGGCTGGGGCAGCCTGAGGGAACTTCCCCAGGGTGGATCTGGAGGGATGACAGCCAGGAGGTCGTCAGCAGCTGTGCTCCTGGCTACGTGAAGGTTTCCCGCGAGGCAGATCTGAGTGTTTTGCCGCCGATGGGTCTTATTAATAACTACACATAAAGTTCATCCCATGAAGACAGGGAAGAATTATTTTAATTAGAGAAATCAATATGAACACATGCAAAGATAAGAAGGTCATAAAAGCAGTGGGTTTTACTTTTAAAAAGGAGTCCAGCGGGCATGCAGGAGAAATGTCAGAAAAGCTAAAGCTTAAAAAGAGCTCAAGGGAGAAAAAGGAGTCTTTATAAGACACATTTGGAGCGTAAATAAGAAGGAGAAAACTGCAGCTCCTTTTCTCGGGAAAGATGGAACATTACTCATTTATTCGGTCAACCAAAGTGTATTGAAGATCCCCCTACACACTGAGACTCCTTTTGATAAGCACCAGGGACAAAGATAAGAGACATGTATTTTCTCTTTTCCATTAAGATGTTAGAGAGTCATTGACCCCTTAGAAGATCCGATCAAGCTATAGAACAAAGACAGCAAAGGGTTTAGGAGGAAGCAAGTAGGGAGGAAGAGGAGCTGGGGAGAAAGAGAAGCAACATGTAGGAAATATTTACGAACGTGTGCATGCAAATTCACGAGCGCCTGAAATGGGGGACCACAAGGTGCTTTAATTCACTAGATTATAAACTCCTATTCTTGACCTCCCAATTCACGCCTGTCTTTTCTGATAGGAGAATGATTTTTTGGACAAAAAAAAAAAAAAGAACAAATATTCGCTAGAATAGGTGAAAACAATGTAAGAAAGCACAAGCTGCACTCAGCGTGTTTATGTCTATTAATCGTAGCAAACGCCATCTCAGGACACGCAGGGGTTACATATAAATAACAAGTCACAGTCTGTTTCCTTCAAGACAACATGGAGAACAGGACACGTGTGGACAAATGATGCCATAATATTTCCAAAGGGGAAAAGTGTAGCTAAACCAACAAGTGTGTCAGTAATTCCAAGTAGGATTCCAGAACAGGTTGTGTGTGCTTAGCAATGAAGTGATCACTAGTAATAAGTGTGGGTTTAGCAAAAGAGGAGCGTAGCAAACTCATCGCATGTCTGTTTGTGACAAGTCATCACTAGATCCATAGGTGGAATAATCCCGTGTCTGTAATTTGACAAAGAATTCACACGTGACCTCATATATTGGACAGAGAAGTGCAACTGCGTGATAATGTTGCTGGTAGAAAATGCAAATTCTTAGTGACTAAATCCAGAGAATCTTTGCTAATGGACTGATGCCTTCATTGGTGCTTCTCAAAACTCCATCTGGCTGGCGTCCAGTTCAATATTACATCACGGTCTGTGATGAGTTCGTAAATAGCTTATAGTTGCAATTAGCGAATGGAACCTAACACTGTAGTGGAGAATCAGGACACAAAATTGATGGATTTAAGTTGGAGCCTTTTGCTATTGTTAAATTTAGGGTTAATGGAGCTGGAATATAATAGTGTCATTTTATTGTCATGGGTTAGGTCATACTATCAATAATACTATGTGTACTTCTGGTACAGATTTGTAATAGTATATTTAAAGGCTGAACCTACCCTGGTAAAAAAAAAAAAAAAGATAAAATGATAAAGGGCCTCAAAATAATTCAACACAGGGAGAGACTGAAGGAACTGCGTAGTGTTCAACACAGGGAAGTAACTCAGGGAGTTCGTGCTGTTTAAATTATTCAGAAGGATTGCATAAAGAGACAACGACACGTGTTCTCTGTGGCTCTGCAGAAAAGAACAGGGACAATTAAATATACATTACAGGAAAATGTTGACTTAAAGAAGAACTTTTTAATCACTGGTTGCTGAGAGAACAATGAAAGGAAATGTTTCGGGAGTGTGACCAATTTCCCATTACCGGAGGCGTCCAAGTGGATACTCAGGTAACTCAGAGACCGCCTGGCAATGTGGTCAGGAGAGCCAGGCCCAGAGTTCAGGGGGACCCGTGCTCTAAGGGAGATGGAGGCACAGAGGACTCTGATTAGAGTCAGAGGTCCGGAAACCCAGCCTTCAACTCCCTTCGTGGGAAACTCTCTCTTGGGCTCTTTCTAAATAAAAAATTCTAACGCTCTTCTGCTGTGTGACTTTTATATTCATTTCCATGACCCTCTGTCAGCCAAGACAGGTTCTGCTGCAACAATGATCAACCGCAAAATTCTCAGTGGCTGGAAACAACAAGCGTTCCGTGTTCTCAGGTTGGTGGGGGCCTGTCAGAACATGAAGCACCTGGCTCAGGTGGTCTGCAGAGAGGGGGTTCAGCAGACTGTGCCCCGGCTCCTGAGGGCTTCTGGCCAATCTAGAAACACTCTCAGACTCAACCACAAGAAGGGCAGGCGATGTAGTCGTCCATGCACTTAGAGGACAGGAAAGCCAGATTTTTGTGAGTAGTAACTAATGACTATCTGAAATTAAAATGGGTTCAGCCCTCGAAAAAAACCCCACAAAGAACCCAGATAAACAGCCCCGCTGTGTCTCCTGGGATCGGGTCCTGCCCCCATCGTGAACTTTCTCTGGTTTACCCAGAAAGTGCACCTTTCTATGGCTCCGTTTCTACAACACAAAAAGAGGAGTCTCTCTCTCTCCGATTATTTCAATACAATAAATCAATACATATAAATGCAATTCTAAACATTTCAATAACGAGTTTTAAACGACATACCTCAAACAAATTAAATTTAACAGAGCTTATCTGAGCAAAGAACAATTTGTTAATCGGGCTCAGAACCAGCAGAAGTTCGGAGAACTCTACCCAATGGTATGAACAGGAAGATTTTAGGGGCCAAACCAGGAAGCAAAGGACAGAGCCCCCCGACCCTATTTTGGCAGGTGCAGTGATCGGCTGACTCGGAGCTGTTTGCGTTGGGTGAAACTCAGCTATTGGTTACAAAAGAATACACTCCTAGTTGGGTTTCGATTTGTCTGATGTACTAAGTTGCAGTTCGCTACATAGGAACTCGAAGTTCAGAGAAAGCCTCAGGCCGATGGCCTCCTGCTTGTTTAATTTGACTCCACGCAGATGGGGCGGATAATGCACAAACGCCCCGTGCCTAAAACCTAAGGAAAAGGATCTGTGCTTCGCCCCTCACCGGCCACGGGGCTGCATTTCTTTGATCCCGTCACTCTGTGCCCCTCAGAACTTTCCGGGTCCCCAGTGCCCGCAGCAGAGCGTCTCCAAACTGTCCCCGAGAGCTTTTGCTCTTTGCTCAAATAAGCTGACAGTCTCCTGTATGTTGAAAATGTTTTTAGCATTTTTTTGAAATGCAGAAAGCACTTCTACTTGTCCAGTTTAATATTCTTTCAACTGTCTTTCCCCACTTTGCAGTAGGTGAGACGGTTGTCCTGGCCACGTCACGGGAGCCGACTAGGACAGAGGACCCAGCAACGAGTCCTCTGAGGACACCCGGAGCCGGCCTGAGGGTCGGGAACAGACGGTTCCGGCTCCCGGCTCCGGCCGTGCAGGTTTGCTCCCTCTCCCCCCCTCCCTTGGCTCCTGTCTCTCTCCTGTTTCAATCACTCCACCGAGTCTTGGCACAGAGAACGAAGAATGTGGGGTGCTTGGGCAGCGGATGGGGAGACCTCTGCCAGGGGCCTCCTCAAAAATAGCTCCAGTTCGCTGGTGACCCGGCCTGCCCCCGCGGGGAGGTCGCACGAGGGAGGCTGGGACACGACCCAGACGTTTGGTGCAGGGCAGCCCAGATGCTCCAGGCACCCACATTCCCTGCACAGATGGCCGTCGTAGTCGGTACCCAGGAATGTGGGCCTGGGTCCACGTGCTTCCAGTGGGGGCAGCTCTGCACTCGGGGACCTGTCTGTGCCTCGAAAGGCAGATTGGAAAGTTGGGGGACTCAGGTCACAGAGCAGACGGGGTGTGCGTGGGCCACCAGGCTCTGCTCCCTCGTCCAGAAGCCGCTGCCCAACCACGGGGTGAGAAGGAGCCACGAGAGCACAGGGCGAGGGTCACAGAGAGGGCAGGGACGCGAAAGCTCGGACGTCACCCACCCCCACACTCACGTGAGGCTCTCGTTCTCAACAAGCCCTTGCCAATCTAGAAGGATCTACACTAAGGACCCAATAAAAGACCATCAAAATGCAGACAGTTCCAGTGGCTGCCCTTAAGGGATTTATAAATTGAGGAGACAAGGGCTAAACGCATGCAACAACTAGAAAAGGAAAATCACAATGCAGAATAGAATACCACTAGAATGCGGAATTCAGACGAGGTGGAGTTCAGAAGTTTACCTGAATTATTGAGGACGTTTTGATGTGTCATTCAAATTGTGGCTCATGCCTAAAATCTGTCTCTTCCACACTAATCCAGACCACCCCAACCTCTTCCACTCAAATACAACTCCCTGCTCAACTGCTTAGAGAGCTTTCTGTCCTGCACAAACCAGTGTACAGTAACAGCCTTTCTCAGAGAAGCAACTACCCTTCTGTAAGACACACATCCACACCTGCAGCATTTGAAAATGATTAGAGTGGCTTGTTTCTTTAATATTTGACGTCCTTTGTAGTTTTCAATTGACAACCAAATATCTGCCGTTCTGCCCAATTGTGACTCTTTTCCCTGCTTTTACTGAGCAGTGAAAATGCTGCTGCTTGTCATAATGTCGTGTCAGTTGTGAATGGGGTTACTGACACGAGGAGGTCTGGAGCGTGCCCAGGGGAAGACGCCACCTGCACGATCCCATCATGTAGGACCAGGTACCACGCTAAGTCAGGGACCGTGGGGGACCTTCCCACGCTGCCCGATTGCGACTCGGGAGATGCTCAGCCTCTGTGTCTGCTGAGTGAACCGAGTTCTCTGAACTCACGTTCCTGAACACACCAAAATGAGGTCCTTTCCTCCACCCAGATGGAAAATGACTTCTCCTTATTACTGGCTCTGGTTTAGAAATCATCTCCCCAAATACTTGCTAGAGAAGCATTCTTTCTCCGTGTTTCGTCCTGAAAACGGGATGCAGAAAGGGAGCGTCTGGTGCTTTCTTCCACCAGAACTGTCACCGTGATCGGCAAACGTCCCTCCTGTCTGCAGAAGTTCCCAGATGAAGGAAAGGTCGCAGCTAACGCAGGCTGAAGGGAGAGCAGAGGCTCCCAGGCAAAACCTGCCCCGGAAAACTGAAAAGACCACGTCTCACCCCGACACGCACGTTCAGTGTTTTCACCTTTCTCTTCCCTTTGGGAGATTTATGACGACGAAAGCTGCCTAAGACATCCTTGCTTTGACGTTTCGGTCAAAGCACCGAGCTGGGTTTTCTACTGAGCTGTCAGTGGGAACACAGCAAGCGATGTTATGTTGAAATCGTGTTATTTCCGCTAAGAGTTCACCAGCTGAACATTTTATTAGAGGCCACCGAGAGGGCTGGCCGTGAGACCCTTTCTTTCTGCACCCTATTTTTAGAGGATACAAGTGACACGGAGCACTTGCACCTGCTGTTAGTAGACAACACGGCCAGAACGGGCTGTCGGTGCCGCTGTCATACGTGTGGCCACGTGTGAGGCCGGGGCCGGGGCTGCAGGAAGGCCACTGTCACCCCATGGCCCTCAGACAAGGACAGTCCTGTCGGTCCCTGTCACCTGCAGATCCTCGGCTCAGACCCATACCTGTTCCGAGACTGTAATCAGAATTGTTTCACAGGAAGGAAAATGTTCCCCTTCATTTGCTAAAAACAAAAACATCATGCATATGTACAAATACCTAATCCTATACACATATACTATCTATTTGCCTGTGACAGATTGAAAATTACATGCCAAACTTAACAGTCACCGCCTAAGAGTATGTTAACGTTCACCCGAGGAGCCTTGGTATTGTTTGAACTTTTAACAACTGGAAGGTTTTCATTACCACTAGTGTCATTTTTAAATCTCTCAAGCACAGAAGCTGTTATATAATATGAATTTAAAGCAAAAAAGAAAGAACGAGGAGGAGGGGAAGAAGGAGAGGGCAGGGAGGGAGGAAGGAAAGGAATGGAAACGGGAGCGGTAGCATCCGTGCACGTTGTCCGACGCCAAATCCACGCGCTCTGGCTGCATGGAACAGACAGAGACAAATGGGACTCATTTGGAAAGGCTTTATGAAATGGTGGAATTTGAGCAGGATTTTAAAAATAGTTTTAACAAATAATCTGATTACTGTGTCCTAGATGTTTACTGCAGAAAATTTGTATTAGAATAGGACAAGAAAAGAAAATTAGTCTCCCCGTTAATCCAGCCTCCCAGAGAAAACCACAATTAACATTGCAGTGGCTTTCCTTCTGCGCTCGCTTCCTCTCTCTCTCTCAACATTTGGAAGGACAACAGGAACAAGACGTAGCAGAGATGGTGGGTGGGAGTGGGGAGAACATTGTAGAAGAGCAACAGAGAAGCACTTCCTGGCAGCCACGAGCTGCTCCTGTATCTCAGACCTGCGATCCCAGCGAGCTGGTTTGGACCTGGAATACTGGTTTGTGTTTCTCCTTGAAGCTTTGCCGTGGGAACAGCCTCTCTGGGCCTCAGCTGCTTCCTCTATAAAACAGAGATTTTCTCTTTGTCCCGCCACCTTTGCCGCATGACGGTACCCGGACAGAAACAAGGTCCAGATACCTGGAATACAGAACAATAATATCATGCAGGTTTGTGGACTAAGCCACAACAGCCTATTTAATGCAAAAGGTAGCTGAAATTCCATACTGAGTATTGACAGCAGTATGATTTTCTACCGTTTATCCACTATAGATTCTGTGTATTTATCTGAGGACCAATCAGCATTCATTTCTCTGAGAAAATACATTTTATTGTCTTACAAAGGAGACTGTCAAGAGCCCTGCCTGCAATTCTAGGGTATCTATGGGCAGCGTCATCAGGAAGATTGCAATCTGGGGACAGTTTCATTTTTTTGAGAGCTTCTCTGGAACCGACAATGTCCAGGTCAGTCTGGTGACAGCAGCGATAGCCACAGAACACGTGACAGCAGTAGCAGCTGTCATTCACTGAGGGATAATGATGCTCCTAATGTTCTTCATGTGCATTATTATGTTTAATTTTCAAATCAACCCTATCACATAATTAGAATTATTTTCTCCATTTTATAAAGGAAGAACCAAGGCACAGAGAGGTTAAGTAACTTACTCAAGATCACACAGCTTAGTCTGAGCCAGAGCCAGCATTTCAGCTCTGGCTCCAAAGCCCAAGCTCTTACCAACAGTTAATATTAGCATATAGGCTGAAGGGTGGACCTAAGTTACCATTTCTGATCTTCCATCCTCAGGAAGCTGTGCTAGGCAGGGATATCTGGGCATTTTGTGAAATTTTCTAAAGGGTGGGAAGATGGTAACAGCGGAAGTCTGACCTCTGGGTATCCTGGCATTGGGGAAATTTGTTCGCTCTGATGGGCGAGGTGATGCTGTCACTGTCTGTCACTAGGGAAGTTCATTTGAGGTTCTGTGAACAAAGACTCTGACTCTAGGATTCGGTGTGGGGGCGGCAGGGGGGTTATAATCATCCCACCCCACCCCCGGCAGGGCTCACTCCTCTGCTGACCCACTTGTGAGTCATCGCTCAATCAGAACCAACCATCCGTAACATCATAACATGCTCTGCTTCAGAAATGCATCCTTTGATACTAGCCTCTTCCCAATTTTTTTTTTTGTTTTCCTTTATTGCTTATAATGTTTGTGCAGCTGCTTTGCGAGCTAAATATGCAATCAGTGTGATGCAATCATGTCCCTTCCTTATCAGGGAAGGGAGAAGATGCCAACCTGGATTTTATGCAATTTTCAAGAACTCCGTGATACAAAATGCTAAGTTCACTTAATTGGTGTGGTCTTAATTGGAATCACAAGGGAAGCTGGAATGTACACCGAGTTCAGTTGTTTGTGTTTTTAATAGCACTGTTTGGCTGAGATCGGGCCATTATCTGCCTGTGATTCACCCAGTGATAGAGAGTTTGTGTTTCTGAAGTTTGATGAAAATGGAATGTCATGTTACAGTGTTGTTTTCTTTTTCCTGGCCTTTTCTGTTATGCTGTTTCTTATGAGATTTGAATTTTATGGGTTATGTATTGAGAAGGAGCTACCATCAGTAGGTATATATACATGCTTATATTCATAGTCCATCAATTAGAAACACTCAGATAGTCACTCATGTTTGTTATTATTAACTGGTGATATTCGTTCACTTGTTCACTCAAACTTTTATGCAATCAATAAATATCTATTGAGCCCCAGCTACCCCCTTGACTTTGTGGTAAGCACAGGAAATGGACAGATGGACAGGGCTAAATTCCTGCTCTCAGAATCTCACCACAGCTGGAGAGAGAAACAATCAACCGCACGGAGGTGGTGGGATGGAAGTATGGAGAGGACAGGCAGAGAGCAGACCAGCATCTGTACCTGGACTGGGGTTGATCAATAGGTTTGGAACATAAGCCTCGATTTTACCAGAGCGTGGAGAAATCACGGTCCCGGAATACACTCGCCTCCTCCAGAAGGATGAAGCAAGATGGTCACATTCATTTCATTATGCTGAGTGAGCTTTTTCAATTCATCTCAGATTTTAAAGTTCTAAGGACATTGAAATTAACTAGGATGGTTGATTCTCTCATTTTAGACCCCAGGATAGATAGCTTCACCCGTACGATAAGGGAGGTGGTTCTTTCTTCCACTTTCTTTGATTATTTCCAAAAGTAAAAGGCTTCCCGTCCCTGTGAAGACTGTTGGTCTCTAGAAAATGAGCCAGGGCATCTCACAGCGTGGTCCGCGCTGGGGTCCTCACGTTTGTAGTCTGTGTGGAGACAGAAGATGGAGCGGGAGCCCCTTGCCAGCGCTCTCCAAACTCCAGAAGACTTTGGTACGGACGACAGTCCTATCTGACTTCCTTCCTGGAGGTTTCAGTCATAAAGGGTTGTAAAGAGCTATGAGAAACCTTTTGACCTTCCATCTTTACCCTTATTAAATATTAAATCTTTCTCGAATACCTGGGCCCAGAGGAGAAATATAATAACTTAATAGAATTTGGAGCTGGTAATCCTTGCTGATGATATTTTTACAGTCGACCCTTTTACAGAGAACTTCGTCTGCATTCACCTTGCAAAACCTGCAGTCTGGGTGACAGTGGCCCATTTACCAGATGAGAAACCCAAGGCACGGGGTGGTGAGAGACGTACGTGCCCGAGGAGACACAGCCAGGAAGAACCGGAGCTGGAATCCAAACTGTTTCCTGATGTCCAGACCTGTGTTCTTCCTACCAACCCCTACGACAGTTCGGTCTCTACCGCCTGGTGGTGCGAACAGGGATCGATCGTGACTTCTGGGGAGAACACCAGGGAGGGTGGCGGGGACCGCACTTTTTATATCATGAATATGAGGATCAGTAAAAGAGTCTCTTCCAGCTCTCAATCCTTCTCTCTCCCTCTTTCCTCGTCTTCAACATGAACTGTGACCTGGAAATAAGACTGAAACCAAAAATCTTCAAGCAACGTCCTTGTTGGTGAATGGATTAATAGCGCTTCTCAAGAATTCTTGGCTGAAAATGCTTCCTTTGTATTTTAGCAGGTGACACAATAAGTAGTGTGTTTCTGCTTAGATGGTCAGTAAAGTAGGAAGTCGATCACTAGTTGCTTAGTAGACAGGGGAGCCCCAGCCAGAGAGTATGCGGTTTCTTTTGGAGGTGATGGAGATATGCTAAAATTGGCAGCAGAGATGACTGCACAACTTGTGAATAAACCAAAACACATTGAATTTTGCACTATAAATGGGTGAATTATATCTCCATAAAGTTGTTTAAAAAGAGGTGGATGTATAACCATAGGGCATTATCTCTTTTGTACTCTATTCAAGGTAAGGTGCCCTGACTCCTGGTCGTTGTGAAGACCATTTGCCTTTGCCATTCCCTTAACCAAGGACCAATCAGTGACTCTTCTGGCTACAGAATCCCTTTGCTAAAAATCATAAAACCTCACTGTATTTTCCTGGGATAAACAGCCATCGCCCCTGAACTCCTGGAGTCTCCAGTTCAAATCTCAGCACAACTTATTTTTTATTGCAGTTATCTCTTTGCTTGTCAGTTTTCTGCACTCAATCACGAGCTCAACCAGGGCGGGGGACATTTGTTATTTGCCTTTGAATTCCTAGCATCAAGCATTGTGTTGTATTGCAAGTAGGTTCTCCATAAAAGAGGGAGGGAGGGAGGGAGGAAGAAAAGAAGGAAGGAAGGAGGGAGGGAAGATACCATTTCATTTCATCAGAAGCCATTGACTTCCTGAGCATCTGGAATATAGTAACTGCTTTGTGCTTGAGCGTGAAGCAGACGGCGTGAATGCAATTGGGTGATGGGG
The DNA here is from genome assembly GCA_028533085.1 of Varecia variegata. Taxonomy (NCBI): domain Eukaryota; kingdom Metazoa; phylum Chordata; class Mammalia; order Primates; family Lemuridae; genus Varecia; species Varecia variegata. The sequence continues at coordinate 1,003 of JAQIFY010002889.1, read as the reverse complement.
TAGACATGGGCTGAACTTATACACATCTGCGGGAAGAAATGCGCACCATCAGAATGCCTGAATTTATCTAAGCACACAATTTAATCTTGATTTATTATAAATATATTACTCTTCCATTATTATCTATTTGTGGTTTACATATATGAATTCCAGACTGTGTATTTTTCTTGTTCTGTGTTGGTTGTCAGTTTAAGTCCAGGGACCTCAGATTCTGTATCTTAAATGTCTTTCAAAGCATAGACTACAGAGCAATTTATTAATAAAGACTTACTCTCTAAATAAATGGCTCATTGATGACATTAAATGGATTTTCTTTAAAAACGGACACTGTTGTGGCATGTTGAAATCGTGAAGTTTGGGTTAAACTTTTTTTGTCCACCGTTAAGTGAACAACCTGATTCTTCATACACTAGAATTCCAGTGACTCCGTGTGTAAGTCTATATGGTAGGCTATTTTGCAGTATTGATGTAAATCATTATCGCCATCCAGCACTTGTTAAATGTCTCCTTACGCACAATGCTGCACAGTGGGTTTTCACAGCTCTAGCCCTGGTCTTCGGTGAGTTTTTATGTATCTTCTTGGGTGAGGCGGTTGAAAACTGAATTGGAAATCTGGTCATCACAGGGATGTTTTCAGCAAGGTCAGCAAGAGTAAAATTTGTCACATCATCTACTGGGAACTTCTCTGGGAAGCAGGAAGCAAATTATTCGCTCAAGTGTGCGGATTTGAAGGTAGCGTTTGGGAGTATGAGAGCCGTGCTATTTGTTCTCTGGTAGGAAACTTGATCCAATAGGGACAGACTGGGATGGGCTCAGGTCCAAGAATTAAGGCTGCTATTTCCAGCAACTCAGCAAGGCTGGCTTCCCTGTGCTTGGGGCAGGGCCAACCTCGGGGCATGCGAGGCCACACTAGGTGTCCCTAAGTGGCCTGATGTATGAGGAAAATCAGGTCCTCTGCAACACAATGCATTTCTACATTGTACAAGTCTTCAGTAGACCAGGA
>JAQIFY010002888.1:0-12985 GCA_028533085.1 Varecia variegata | reverse complement strand
GAACATTGATTATATTCCTACCCTTTTTTCTGGAATTCCTTCTTGGTTAAACACTGGTCTGGGTGCTGTAGCTTTTCAACTGGTCTCTAGAGTTCTGTAAGAACTGGGAATGGGAATTCTGGCCCATTTACTGTTATTAGCTTGGTATTCCTATGGTGAAAGGAGGGACTGTAGCTTCATATTCTGCCATCTTGCTGATGTCCTTCCCAGAGAAACATATTTTTAAAGAACATCTTAACTACTGTGCTGATCCCTATAAAGGATAAGTACATGAAAAATTTCCTAAAAGTATATATAATATATTGTAATCTATTGGAATAGTATCTATATATATATAAGTTATCCAACCATTTTAAGTCATGGTTAAATAACCATGAAGCAATGTAGGAAGAGTTTTCAAAAGAGAGATAGAAGCAGTGCTATAGTATTGAAAACAAGATGATAATGCATGACTAAAACAATCACAGAACTTTTAATGGAGAAAAGAACAGTTAAACGAGTCTTAAAAATTAGCATCTAGATAGAAAAAAGCAAAGTAAAGCATATTCTAAATAGGTGAACAAAAGCACGGGTACAAAAATATGAAAACCAAGATTAATCAAGTTGACCTGTACTGTGAGTTGTACAAAAATGTAGTGGGAAGTAAAACAAGAACATAAATTTTAAAAAATTAGTGTTGGATATCAGACTAAGAACCTTGGGTTTTTGACCTTTAGTAGATGACTCATCACAAATAATTTTGTTCAAGATTGATATAGGAAGTGTATGAGGTTAGAAAAATTTTATTAATAATATTGGCAGGATTTTGAAGACAAGTAGCATTGTATTAATAGCTGTGAAAATTTTACTAGTATACTAATAAAATTTAAAGAATTGATTTTAGAATATTTTTTTCTCTTTTTCTCAAAAATTAAAGCAAAAATGCACATTATACTATGAACTGTATGAGAAAACACACTATTTCTCTGTTGCATTTTGGTTATATTAAAACTCTAAAGGAAATTATATACCAGCCTCATAATTACAAAAAAAAAAAAAAATGAATTTCTGGCAAATAAGCTCTTTTGAGCAAACTCATGATTCCTCTTTATTTTATTGATAATTCTGCAGAAACAATTGAAATTGACCATTCCATTGAAGTAATTATTTTCTAAAACCATTGTCTACATCAGAAACCTTGTACAGTGTCAGGCAGATGGAAAATGTGATTAAGCTTTAATTATCTACAACCTGGAACTTGCAAAACATATTTTTGTCACTAAGAACTTGACTAGAAATTCTCCGGTTATGATGAGTTCTTGCAACATTTCCACTCTTATTTTTCATATTCTTTTCCACAGCTTCCACAAGTCCTTTTTTTGTCTTGGCAAAATGCATGCCTCTTCCCCACTCCTGACAATGTGATTAAACTGCTGCTCTTTCATGAGTGTGATGCAGTAGGCTTTGGACCTGCTATTTTGTACTTTACAGCAAAATGGAACTGCTCACATTCCAATACTACTGGCTTATCTTGTATAGCTGAGGTTAAATTTTGTTACTTTTCTCAATCTCATCCAGAAACTGGAAGACTGATTGCCTTCACGTGGAAAGAAAATTGCCCAATTCCATCAACTCTGGTGCGGATATGCTGCAGAAGGTAGAATCCCAGATCCTAATATACCAAGACCTCAGTTTCCAAAATTGAAAAACAATTTTTAGAAATGGTGATTTTTCTGCCACTTTATGTGCCATTCTAAATCCTTTATCAGAGCTAGGATATTGTAACTCATTTTAGCATAATATATATTTGTGGGTAAGTTGAGTAAAGATACTTTGCTAAAGGTTCTTCTTTTGTTTTATGGTTGTAGTTGAGGGTTGACTCTAGTGCCCCATGGAAGAGAACACTCAATTTACATCCCTCTGGAAGATCAGCTAGATTTCCCTAAGACTGGGTTAGCAAAATCCAAGAAAATGTATAGTGCTTACTAATCAATCAGTTACTAGAAGAATTAAGTATGATATTGAACCTCATTATTTTAAATTCCAAAACTTTATTATTAATATTTATTAATATTTTACTTATTTTCAATATATAAATAGCTTTAAAATTAATTAACACTTTCAAATGAGACCAGTAAATATAGAACTGAATGTATCTATTTTTCACGATTTACCCTATGTTCTCTTGTTATTATGGTTTTGTTGTCTCTTCTTGCTTTCTATATTTCTTGTTTATAAATATTTCAAGGATACTCATTTTAAAACTTTTTATTATAAAAATTTTCAAATATATGCAAAAATATAGTATTATAAATGAACTCCTATATACTAAGTACACATCAATCATTATGTCAAGGACAACTTTGTTTCATCTCTATCCAAAATGGATTAGTTTAAAGCAAATCTCAGACATTGTATCACTTTGCCATTAAGTATTGCAGGACACATGTTTAAAACCTAAAGACTCTTAAGAAATAATCACAATATCATCATTAAACCTTCAATACAGTGAGAATTGTTTCATATTAAAGAACCAATCAGTGTTCAATTTCTCTCATTGTCCAATAAGTTATAAATGTTCTTTTTGATATATGTATATTTATTTATTTAATCAGGATGATCAATACACTGGATAAATCATAAATTACATTTTGTTGATCTATAAAGTCTTTTTTAATATGTAGTTAACTCTCCTCCCTCTTTTGTTTTCCCTTGCAATTTTTTTGTTAAATAAACTTTATCATTTGTCCTTTAGAGTTTAGTATATTCTGGATGTCACAGATTGTTTTTTTTAATATAATTTAACATGTTTTTCTGCCTACTATATTTATGTAAAATGATACTTTGATCTAAAAGCTTGATCAAATTTAGCTGGATTACTTTTGGGGGGAAGGGAGAGATAGAATACTTCATAGCGATGTTGTGTACTTCCATCAGGAGACATGTAATGCCCATTTGTCTTTTTGTGTGATGTTAGCACATTTCTTAGATTCATTAGTTTTTAGGGCTTTGAAAAAGTCATAGTCTAATTTTATAATTTCCTCTCCATTTATAAGCTGAAATACACCAAAGAGTATATTTTCTCTCATCAGCTAGTTGTATATACTGAGCTATAGACTGTGGAGAAAAGGCAGAGAAATACTAGATTTCCCCATTTTCTTTTATTTATCAGTTTATAATAATGATTTGGTGCCTTAGTATTCTTCAAAGGTAAAAATTTAGTTTAATTTTTAATTGTCATTATGAAATCAGGTATTTTTACCTCTGTTATATGTTACAGTTAATTTTACTCATAATTCTTATTGGTTCTTGGTAGAATGGATCAATTGTTTGAAATTATTCATTTTTCCTCTCCATTGTATCCTTATCTTTCCCTGAAAGTATAAATATAGAGAAAACTAATCTCTAGCAGAGAAACCTTTTGTACCTCACTGACTTTGCACTTAAACTACTCACATACTTTGGCCAATGGAATATGAATGAGCTTTACATTTGCCATCCTCCAGCTAAGCTTTTAGAGGCAATGGAAATTTATGCCACTTCTCTCTTTTTTTTTTAAATTCTCATACTTGAATGGACAGAATGAACACAGATGCATTCTTAGTTGTCTGTGCTGATATCCAGGGCTCCCCCTCCATGCCCCCGCACAGAGTGTATATGCCACCATCCCTTGATCGGGCTCCACACCATAGCAAGTATTAAATGTTGTTTCTCATCAACTGTGTATAAATTGAGATGTTTTCAGTTTCATGTAGCAGAACAGCAAACTGTGTGGGTTTAAAATAATGGTATTTATTTACTTATATGACACAAATCCAGAGATTATTACAAAGTTAGTAAATTCAACAGCTACCACATGTCAGAACTTTGTGCCACTCAAAGCTCTTTTGTAGAGTATTTCCACTTTCTTGTTACTAACTGCCACTTATCTAGTATTACATCTTCAGTAATAATAGCCAAAGGCAAGAATCAAAAAGGGTTTCCTCCTTCTGTGTTTCTCCTTAACAAACAAACAAAAAAAAGACAAGAAATCTTTCCAGAACTTTTTGTCATACTTCATCTTATATTTTATTACTCACAGCAAAGTTATATTTCCACTGCTAAGCCAATCATCATGAAAAGGGTATTAAGATTGACAAATCACAATCTTTTATCTGGACTAGCTATTTTGTTGCTTACAACATCGTTAATATTGGAGGTCTATAACAGGAAGGAATGAGTAAGAGCAGTTGGGTAGGCCAGTAAGAGTGTTTGCCACAGGGCATTTACCATTAGGCAGCATTTTCATTTATGGTTACATCTTGAAGATCAATCTAGATTGGTACACAAAGCTGATATTCTATTATAAACCTGTACATATAATAATGTATTTAACTATGCCTAATGGATTGATTGGCTTTTGTTATTACAAATTATATTTCAACTGGTACTTTTTGTCTGCACCTTAGATTGTACATACATATGTATAGATAAATAGATATGTATTTTCTGGGTCAAAGTTTGAATGTCTAACTTTAAAAAAAAAGCATTTAAGTTGGAAGGATAATGCAAAATTCCTCAAAATTTTTTTACACCAATGTATACAGTCATCAATAACATGTGACTGTTCTTCAAAAATGCAAGATCATAATTTTTTTTTATTTCAGCTTATTATGGGGGTACAAAAGTTCTGGTTAGATATATTGCCCATGTCCCTCCCATTCCCCCGAGTCTGAGCCTCCAGTGTGTCCATTCCCCAGACAGTGCACATCACACTCTTCCTGTAGGTATACACCCATCCCCTCCCCCACCCCATCCCCCCAAGTCAGAACTTCAAGCGTGCCTAATCCCCAGACAGTGCACATTGCACTCATCCTGTAGGTATACACCCATCACCCTCCCCCCACCCCCCACCTCTGTCCAATACACAATTGTTGTTATTCCCAAATGTGCAGCACAATTCACAATTGCTAAGATGTGGAAACAGCCCAAATGCCCATCAATTCATGAATGGATTAGTAAAATGTGGTATTTGTATACCATGGAGTATTACTCAGCTATAAGAAATAACGGTGATACGACATCTCTTTGGTTCTCCTGGATAGAGTTGGAACCCATTCTATTAAGTGAAGCATCCCAAGAATGGAAAAATAAGCACCACATGTACTCACCAGAAAATTGGTTTCCCTGATCATCACCTAAGATCATATTTTTTATCTTTGTCAATTTGACAGATAAAAAATGTTTCTTGTTATTGTTCTAACTTATATATCTCTAACTACAGGCATTTTTGACCATCTTATATGTTTCTAAAGTATTTTTATTTATTTTGTAGCCAGACACATTTCTGTACTAGAAGATTCATATTTTCTTTATTCCCAATGGGACTTAACTCCCAATGTCAGAAGGAAAATGTGCAAAGTTCATATGGGAAACAAATGGATGGACATAGATGACATAATTTTTTATAAAAATGAAAGTATCTCATGACTTACAATATTGGACATTAAAATATTTCAGAAAAATATGTTAATGAAGAATATGTTTCTTAAACATCAGGAGAGAGATGGATAGAATACATGAAGTTCAGATACAAAAATTATAGTTATTCATTTGATGTTCTGTAATTGTCTTGTGAATTATTGAAAGAAAAGGTGAACTAGTAAATGAAGAGTGAAAAAAAGATGCACATAAAAGCACAATAAATTACATAGAATTAAATGTAGGTACATTTTATATTCAGTTTAGCTTTGGAGAATCCCTCAATATAAAATCAAATTAAGAAGCTCTGAAAGGAAAAACAATTCTGATTAATCTACTGATTCCTTCCCACCAGCACACAATTACATTCTAGTACTTTTCATTATAACAAAATAACAATGCTTCATTTTCCTTTCATCAGCTTTCCTCTTTCACCACCTTTCTGTCATCTGTCATAAACTGCCTCATCCTTCTCACCTCCACCGAAAAGCTTTTTAGTTATATTCACTTTGGCCTCTACTTCCCTTCCCTTAACTATTTAACTATTCCCACTGAGCTTCTCTTACTATCACTACACTGAAAAATCTTCCTTACAAGATTTCCGACAACATCCATCTGATAAATGCAAGGCTTACTTCTTTGTTATCAGTTTACAAAATTCTTCAGCATAATTTCATAACTTTTGTGAAAAACTTTGTTTTGACTTCAGTGATATCACACTCATCCAGGATAATTTCCTAATTTTATCGTCTGTAATTTTGTCTCCTTTGCCCTCCCTCCTCTACGTGAGCTCTAAATACTGAAGTGCCTTAGGGATCAATATTGGTCCTCTCCTCTGACAACCTTCTTTCCAGGTAGTTTCATGTATTTACATAGTTTTACATATCATCAATATGCTAAAGACTCCCCTAACTCATTTCTCCATACTCAGTGTCTCCCCTGAGTCCAAGAATATTATATCCAACTCCTCATTTGATATTTGCATTTGCATTCCTAGAAGGGATCTCAAAAACTTGTTATGGCCAAATAAGAAGGTTTGATTTGATGCTGTAAATTCTCTTCTAATCTAACCCATTTTAGTAAAAAAAAAAAAAAAAAAATCAGTATGCCAATTTTTCAAGACATAAAACTAATTTTAAAATTTGATTCTTTACTTTCTCTCATTTTCTATAACTAATAAATTTTTAAAGAAACTATTATTCCTGCATGCAAAATGTATTCTGATTTTTCCCACTTATCTCCATCCCCACTGTCAATAACACCTCACAACTAAACAATTGCTGCTAAAACTCACACCTCTACCCTGTCCTTGAGAATTGCCCTTTTACCAATGGGAGCTGCTTTATCAAGAGATGCCTGGGAAATGGCACCAATCATGGCCAATGACTGACTGGCATGGGGTATAAAAGCACAGCTTCATGCCTCAGGATGATGTGAATATTACAGTACGATTCACAGGCCAGAGTTAGTTACTCCTAGAATTAGTAAGAGAGTAGGCTATCTTTGAAAAAACCTTTTTGCTTAGCTTATTTTTTTTATTGCCAGAATTCTCTTTATTGCAACATTCCCCATCCTCAGCTTGATTTTAAGTGGGTTTCCAATCTTCCTTTACAAGTTATCTTAGATATCTTTTTATTTATTTATTATAGCTTATTATGAGGGTACAACCGTTCTGGTTAAGTATATTGCCCAGGCCTCTCCCAACCCCCCCGAGACTGAGCCTCAAGGGTGTCCATTCCCCCGACAGTGCACATCGCACTCATCATGTAGGTAAACACCCGTCCCCTCCCCCACCCCCAACACCCGAGTCAGATCTTCAAGTATGTCCATTCCACGGACAGTTGGCCTTTTTTTTAAATTCAGAGTATTACCGGGATAAAAACACTTTGGTTACATAAATTGCCTTTGCCCGGCCCGAGTCAGAGTTACAAGCATGCCCGTCCCCCAGACAGCACACACCACACCCATTAGTTGTGAATTTCCCCATCCCTTCCTCCCCTCTCCCACCTGCTCGACACCCTATAAATGTTACTTTCCATGTGTGCCCATTAGTGTTAATCAATTAGTACCAATTTAATGGTGAGTACACGTGGTGTTTGTTTTTCCATTCTTGTGATACTTCTCTTAGAAGAATGGTCTCCAGCTCCATCCAGAATAATAAAACAGGTAGTTCACCTTTTTTATGGATGAGTAGTACTTCATGGTGTACATAAACCACATTTTATTAATCCACTCGTGTATTGATGGGCACTTGGGTTGTTTCCACATTTTTTGCAATTGTGAATAGCTTCTTTCTCTGTCCTATCCTGCTATATAAACTCCCTAACATTTTTCTCCTACGGATACTCCCTTAATAAATCACCTGCTTAAGAATCACCATCTCTGGCTCTGTTTCTGAGCAAACTGACTTTGACATCAACCTTAACAATATGGGGAGATGAAGTCCAAAGTGACATGAGAGCACAGAATTGGGAATGATTGTTGCTGTATAGGTATTTGATTCAGTTCTTTATTTAGCCAGATGAAAGGTATTTCCTAAAATGAACAATATTTTGGAAGTTACAGAATCAGTAAGAATATTGTATTGGGAAAAATAATAAGTTGAATGGATCTAGAAATAACGTGGTAGAAATAGCAAGCAGAGATGACACTAGCTAGAGTGAAAGTGAAGGGAAAGGTTGTGAAGCTACATTGAGTAGAGACTTAGAAATTGTTTCTGCTGTTATTGACATGATTAAAATTTTAAATTAGAATGTTATCTTGGTGTTCCTTTCTCCTCTGCTTAGAGAGTTTCCAGAAATATTGACATCTTAATTCAGAAGCAACCTTGCCCTGAAACTGCCATTGGCATTATCATTAAAACTCTTGCTTCCAACATTTCTATTTCTCGTTTAATTTGGATTTTTTCATGCCATGCTTCATCCTATTCCCAAATATGTCATAACCTGTCTTCAAGGCAGGAACTTTGCTGTTTATTATAAGTTTTTATTTTATTTTATTTTTAATACAGTATTTCCAGTGCCTCAGTTTTCACACATTGAATACTGAACAGCAAATAGTAAATGTTATGGGTTTGGTTAATATTTTAGGTAATTTAAACTATAATATATTGTTAGAAGAATGTAGTGAAGTAGTTCTTATATTATCCCGAAAATATCTTTCAAAAATTAAAATATTGGGGCAAGAAATAAAGAATTATCTGAATAGGGTCCTTCTAAAAGAATTATACCTGCAACAAAAAAGCCATTTTTTCCCTTCTTCCTAACCTTTAAAATATATGTTTAAGTATTTTTCACATTGATTTTGCATTATGGACTTTAAGTTCCAGACTTACATTCACCTGTCCTGAGTGGGAATTAAAGATCCCCAAGAAATATATCTTAACAGCTGAAAACTGCAGATAGGTTTGCTTCTTGTTGAACCTCTAAAGAGGCCATGAGTTACTTATATCAACAAATATTATGATCTTTCTGAATAATAGATCTTTTTCAATTTATACTTATAAAACAAATCAAAAGTTCATATCTATATTTGCCCTACATTTTCTTGATGACTCTTCATTTAATGTACCTGAACTATTTCTATCAATAATTATTTGAAATGCATAACTTATATGTGTACAGATTAACTTGGATGTTGTTTAGCAAACATTCCTAAGACAAGAGTAAATGCTTCTGCTCTAATTATGAAGGATAAGGGTGCACAGGTGTGTGTGTGTGTGTGTGTGTGTGTGTTCAAAATAATGTTGTAATTATGGTTATTTTTGTTATCAATAATGTGTCATAGGAATAGAAAAAATTAGTCTAAATTAGTTGAAAACTTATATTTTTTTTAAAAAAATTAGATAATATACAGAGTGGCTTCAGATAAAATAACTATCTAATAAAAACACTTATCGTCATCTTAATGGGAATTAATGCATTTGTTTGCTTCTGGATTTATTATAAAAGCAGATTCAATGAAAAATTCTGACAGGAAATTCATGTCTCACATCATATTAGAAGATCCAGGGATTTTCTTTAGTTTAACATATTGATATTGAAAGAATAATAGGAAAACAAAAACGTAGAAGCCTCTGGGTTTTTGGTAAAGAAGGTTTATATACCTCAATAGTCACCCTCAATATTTGATTTCATTTTCAGCAAAACTATTTGTTGATTGTGAAAGAGCTATGTCAACAGAAAAAGATGACATTATGCTCAATATGGATTTCAATACATATATTTTATAAAATGTTCTAATGAAAATTGTTTATAACATTGCTCGGAGTACTCATTTATCTGGATTAAGAATAACACATTTCCTTAGAAAATCATCGATTTAATAGTAACATTCGTGTATTTTTCATGTTCATTTATATTCTTCAGTAGAATGGAATTTTAAAAAATAGAAGTACTTAAGAGAAGGAAATATACATACCATAATATGTGTAAGTGGGTCAGAAGATTGTTTTTGAAGTAGCATTTTTTCTAACGTTGTAAACTTGTTTCAATTATAAGATTTAGCTTCACAGTTTTCACAAATAGTATAGATGATAAATAATGTAATATATCAGTTTGCTAGGGTTGCAGACAAAGCAGCGCATACCGTGTGGTTTAAACAACAAAAATGTATTGTCTTACAGTTCTGGAGACTACAAGTCCAAGATCAATGTGTAGGCAGAGTTGGTTTCTTCTGAGGGCTATGAGGAAAGGGTCTGTTCCAAACCTCTCCCCTTGGTTTCTAGATTGCTGTCTAGACTACGTCTCTTCCTATTATCTTTCTTGTATGGTGTCTGTCTCCAGATTTCCCCTTTTTATAAAGATACAATTTATGTTGAATGTTGGCTTATGCTAATGAATGCATTTTAACTTGATTACCTATGTAAAGACTCCAAATAATGTCACATTATGAGTTAGTGGGAGTTAGGAAATCAACATATAAGTTTTGGAGGGATACAAGTCTACCAATAACATTCAATATTTTAAGGAACTAAGGGAATATGTTGGATAAGTTATCTTTTCTTCTAAAAAGTTCATTTTTAGCATCATAACTATACAATATGATGTGATATGGCAGAGTGGCTAAGATGATTAGGAGAAACAGAGAGAGAGAATAGACAAAATTGAAAAATCCAGGAGATAAATCTTGCTGAAAAAAAGTTATGTTTATACTTTAAAAATCCCCCTTTCTGTCAAAAATTTTAATTTCTGAATATGAATTTAGTAAAAGAATAAAAAAGAAATAATTAAAACAATTCACTTTTTAATATCTGCCTTGACTCAGTTTGTTATATTTTTAAAGGTCTAGTATAGTTTAAAATGAATACACTTTTGAACTGTCACATAAATGTCAAATTAAAGGTTGGTTATTAACATGCAATTGTGAGAAGTAATTCCTTTTCTGACAAATTGCAGGTTATCAGACTTTACCACAATAAATCTGATATCAACCATCTGAATTTGTCTGTTTATAGTTATTATTTAAAAAAATAAAAACAAAGTAATGCTAATATTAATAGTTTTGGTGTTTTACTACAAGTATTACATGTTCAAAGTCATAGTTTTTATGCTTATACACTATGCATTTAGTAGACTTATCACTCTCGTTTAATTTCAAATTATAAACATGCTTTTTTTACTGTCAGTGAAATTCACTTTATGTCTTACAAATCAAATGTTTAGCCTGACAAAAAGAAATAATGCTTGACAAGAAATGTCACAGAGATACGCCATTAAATGAGACATTATGTAATTCAACCTTGATGAAGGGCTTTATGCAAAATTCATAACTTCCATTTGAGTCAAGCACTTGTATATTCATTTATCAGATAAGTACCACCTTGAGCAGTCTATTTTTTATAGCTATGATCTCTGACCTATTTTTAAAATGATGGTGATAGCAATTGCCTCCCAAATGCTTAAAAACATTTTATCCTCAGTGACATTTTATAACCAGTTCACTATTGAACAGTTGTTAAGTAGATTGTGAGTTGAACATATATAAGAAACTAAAAATAGTAGAATCTAGGGTCAGATTTGCATGAAGTTTAATCAAATTCAATCACATCAGCACCACCTATTGGTGATTTTTTTCAATATAAATTCTGAATAATATTGCTTGTGTTAACTTATATTTTGAATTAAAATCCAAATACATTCCTTGTACTCAATTCATGGATTATTGCTCAAGCCAGGCAATGATTATCAAGTACGTTCCTTTTTAATTATAATGTTAACAAATATTTCTCTTTATATATATATACACTCAAATTTTATATTCTGGGAGTATTTGATGCCCATTCCTAGTCACTGAATATTATGAACATGACCATTTCAATGTGAACTTCTGTACAGGATTTTTTGTTTTTCTGAAATAATGTCACTGGCTCATTGACCTGTTTTTTAAGGTACTAGGTAATTTCATTTTAGAACCAGAATTAGAGTATTCTAATTAAAAAAATATTCCTATTCATACCTAAAATCACTGTTATCTCTCAGGATTTTAAGTCTGTTATATGGAGAAATATCCTGACTACAACAGAAGGGAAATAGAAATGAATATAATTGCTTCTGTTAGCATAGGGAATAGTCCTGATGACCTTTATTTGTCAGAACATAGTTAAAATAAAATATGAGACTTGGGAATCTTTCTTAGATGTCCACATATGATAAATTATAGTACAAAACATTATTAAATATTAAGGAAGATAATGTCAACTGTGTAAGAGTACACACATCAGAGGTTTCTGGATATTTTACAGCATAGAATGTGGACTGGCCCATTCATACACAGGGAAAAATAGGAAAATAAATTCAATGAAATTTTATGAGTAAACTCCAAAATGACCTCTAATAGTTACGGGGCATAGGGTGGAGATAGAGCCTCTCACATTTTTATTTATAAAATCTATAATTTAATGAACAAATTTGGTTTAATTTAGTAATCACAAGTCAATTTCATAGACTGACACATTCACATTTATTTATAGACATTTTCAAATAAAAAATAACTCTACCTTTTTAGTGTAGTCAAAATTACCTTAAATAGAAGCATTTTATTTCATAATAAGAAAATAAAAGGTCTATGATGAAACAAGCTCTTAACACTTCAGAATTTTAGCTTAGTGTAATTGGGAAACAAGCACAAACAACTCTTTTTTAGATAATTTCTTCCTTTGCTAAGAAAAACAAAAATCAATAAAATGGCTATAGAGCTATAAAGTTCTTCTATAATGGATAATTTCACACTAAAGTATTTGAAAATTGTTGAAAGTAATAGCTAAATATAAAAGTCCTTACTTAGTCCAAAAGTCAAAACATCCCATAAAGTATATTTTTTTCAGTTGACGCAAAAGCAATTTGCTATATTTGACATGATTTCTGAATGTTTCCTGTACACATATATTTATGAAAACACAGATCTTTGTTCTTTGAGGAACACTCATTACTATAGCTCCATAGTAATGAGTATGGGCCCTTTTCTGAAACATGGAAAGCAAAATAACCCACGATTATAGACTGAATTGTGTCCTCCCAAAATCCATACGTTGAAGCCCTATCCCCCA
>JAQIFY010002887.1:0-12985 GCA_028533085.1 Varecia variegata | reverse complement strand
TTCCTATGCCTTCTGATATGCTTCAGTCAAATAAGTGATTAAATGATAATTAAAACATGAGTATTATAAAAAACTGTTCCTTAGTGCTGTATTTTAACTCTACTGTTGCTAATTTGTAAACAAAGGATCAGAATCAATGTTGTTTGGCCAAATCTATTCCACTTAATGCAGAATATTTAATATTAATGCAGAATTTTTTTTAAAAAATCACATTTTGTATTGTTTTTCTGCATATAATTTCCTTCTCTTTAGTTTTTCCCACCCTTTTTTTTAGCTACATTAAGAAAAATTATGAAATGATAATCACTACATTATAATCCATAACTAATTTTGAGAGATGATAAAATGGAGCAGGCTATTTAGTGGTGTATTTTGCTAACAAGGAGATATCTTTCTTTCTGATATATGAAGCTCTGAAAGGTCAGAGGCTGAGAAATTTTCCATCTGCAAGCTGTGAGAATTTCTCTTCTTTAATACCAAATCACTGCAACTAGCTTGCTTTGCTATTGTTATTTAAATTATAGTCCACATGTTCATTCATATGTTGTCATCTCTGTTCACCTACCTTGTCTTAGCTGTAATGTAAGCTTTCAAAGGGTAAAACCGTCTTCTTTTAAAATCATTTTTATAAATGACTTATGCATATGTGCTCCAGATATATAGTAAGGCTAATAACAAGGAAACCCCAACAACAAAACTTCATGAGTTTCTTTTGATTTAGTGAATAACATTTAAGTAGCCTCATTATGCAATATATGATGCTATAAAGTGCAGAAGGAAGAGATGGTGTAGCATTTGGTAAGGCTTGTATATAAAGGTTAATGTCCATCAAACAGTTTTGCCCAGATTTTTTTAAATGGCAGCATCTATTCATTAAAGGCTGTTCTTAGCAACTTTATAACAGTGTTTGTCAAGCCCAGAACATTTTAAATTGCTTTATATTTACAATATTGTGTGCGTGACCAAATGATGCATTTTAAGAAGTGATAAAAACCCCTAATGAGGATAGCAGTGTAATAAACTCGATATTAAATTGAGAACAGAAGCGTCCACATAAACGTGGTCTGTTAATTGCCTGCTCACTGAAGACATTTTTCAGCTCCAGGACTTTAAGAGTTAAATGTATAATCAAGCCTTTAGGGATCAAATTGCTCTGTCTCACGTGGAAAAAAAGTAACTTTCAGTTAAAAATTAAGTCCTCAGTTGGTCACTTATCATCTCAAAGGGCATATTTTATTATAAATGTCAATTCCACAAAATTATGTATCCTGTAATACGTAATTATGTTCAAAATTGCATTTGAAATCTATTATTAACAGTTAACAGTGAACATTCTTAAAATAGTTATTACTCTTGGCCTTAACACAAAAAAGCAATAATGGAGGTATTTTAGGGAGTTAAAAGCTGCAAGGCATTGGCCTCTGAATAAAGCCACTGCAGGTGTGTTTCTTAATGGGCTGTTAATTTTATAGTGGGTGAACACAAAGGACAGATACCATGTGTGTTTTTAAACTGTATTTGGTGTGGAGAAAGAGATGATGGCTGAAAAATATAAAGGTGGTGTGAAATGAGGCCAAATTGAACTTTCCCTGCAAGGTGTAATCCTCCTTTCTTAAAATCAAAGCAAACTAATTCTTGCTCTTCCTCTTGTATTCCTTTTCCTTCCACTACCACATAACAAAGGATTCCACAAGAAAGTATATCAAGCTAGTACATCAGAAATAATTAGAAAACATGACAATAAACAATAAATCTCTAATTGCCCAAATTCAACATCTTCCCTCACAGAACAACTCCTTCCTGGTTTCTTGGTTTTTCTGTTAGTACTAAGTCACCCAAATTCACAATCACGGGGTCAGTTTTGACCCTCCCTTAGCCCCCATACCTAATGTCCTCTGGAATCTTGCTTCTTAGGGTGTGGGCTGTGGGCCATGAAACATGGGCACCACTTGGGAACTTGTTAGTGAGTGGTTAGAAGTCCCCAAGTGATGGCCATAGTGGATGGTTAGAAATGTCTGATTTCAGATCTGCTGAATCACAGTTTGCATTTTAACAAGACCCCCCTTCTTGTACACATTAAAGGTTGAGAAGTTCTACTATAGAATCTTCTTTTGCATTGTTTCTCATACCTTCCTCCTTCTTTCTGTTTACATTAAATTGTTTTTCACTGGGATGTGCTTTTTCTACATGAGCTGTTTGGGCCCACCCTAAATTTATATCTTCATTTCATTGCCTCATAATTCCTAGATTATTATTGTGTCTTCCTGCTCTAATTCATCCTACCTCTGCCTCAAGATTAGCCTTTCCAATATACCCAAACCTCTTCCTTCTTCTTAAAACTCTTTATTGACTTTCCATTCTTGACTAAATAAACCCTTTCACTAGCCCTCAAGACCCTAAAGAATATGATGCCATCCTTTCCCTCCAGCCCTATCTCCGACTGCTCTTCTCTCTGTACACACACCCTACAGTTTAACATTACAGTTTCCTTCCTCTTTGTTTTAGTTAAAGCTGTTCTTTCCATACGTAACACTCTTCCCACCAGCTCTGTTGAAATCCCCACCCTTATTAAGTCTCATTTTCAATGCCACTCTTTTCCTATTCATTCATTCATTCATTGAATAAATATGTATTGATCACCCACATTCTTTGCCCACATTTGCTTACAGTCTTCTAGGTATTAGGGATAAAGCAATGAACAAAACAGCCATAATCCTTATCCTCACAGAGCTTATATTCTACTGAGAGAAAACAGTCAATAAACAAAAAAATAAGTAAAATATATGATATGTTAAATGGTGATAAGTGCTAAGGAGAAATAAAAGAAGATAAAGGAGGCCAGGTATGGTGGCTCACGCCTGTAATCCTAGCACTCTGGGAAACCAAGGCGGGAGGATCGTTTAAGCTCAGGAGTTTGAGACCAGCCTGAGCAAGAGCAAGTCCCCGTCTCTACTAAAAATAGAAAAATTAGCCTAGTGTTGTGGTGCGTGCCTGTAGTCCCAGCTACTCAGGAGGCTGAGGCAGGAGGATCGCTTGAGCCCAGGGGTTTGAGTTGCTGTGAGCTAGGCTGACGCCACGGCACTCTAGCCCAGGCAATAGAGTGAGACTATGTCTCAAAAACAGAAAAAAAAAATAAGAAGAAGAAGAAGATAAAGGAGATGGAAACAGCTAGGGAAAATATCTTACCCTCCTTTAAATACCCAGAGAACTTACTTTCCTTTATGACGTGGTTATTTGTGACTTGTCCTATTTGCTCTTCTATTGAACTGAGACAGTGCTCAGTAAATAATGGTTAAAAGGAATGAAATTGATTGAAATAAATGAAATAGAAGTTGAAAAGAAGAGAGAGACTGACATAGGAGGTGGTTAGGGAAGGCTCCTTGAAAGATATTTAATTTGGGCAAGGCCTCGAAAGATGGGTGGGCTGGATAGGAAGAAAAAGCTGAATAAGTTTTTTTGATATAACTGTTCTTGAAAAGCTAAAAAACCATTGCTTTATAAATGAAGATTAATATGATGTGTAATTTTCTCTGCCTTTAAAACCAGTGTTTCAGAAGGGACGGGCCATAGACACAGGAGAAGTTGACATCGGTGCTCAGGTCATGCAGACCATTCCACCCGGCTTATTCTGGCGTTTCCAGATTACTATCCACCATCCGATATATCTGAAATTCAATATTTCCTTAGCCAAGGACTCTCTACTGGGAATTTACGGCAGAAGAAACATTCCACCTACACACACTCAGGTATTTGATTTTATTGGTATTTTCTTGAGGGTGATGGGTTGAACCGTTCAGGGTTTGTGACCTGTGAAGTGTGTGGGAGTCAAAGGCCAGGGCAGAAAAATCTTTGTCATGAACAAATATCTGGAATAATCACACTCAAGCTAATGAAAGAAATGGTGTGGAGAAATAAAAAATAGCATTTAGCAAAGCAGATTCAGAAAAGAGAGTTTAAGACAATATCCTTTAAACTTGACCTCTGCTTCCTAGAACAGAGTGATCATGAATTTCCAAGTCCTCTCATCTTACTTGGCTTTAATGCCCACACCCCCTCTGCTGGTTCCATACATCCATGTCCCCTTGTCCCAATGAAGGAATGTACATCCATCAGAAATTGGTGAGAAGTGAGTTGAAAAGGCAAGCTTTTGACTTACAGGTAGAAATTTTTCTTTGCTATTGTTAATAAGCACTTAAATGTGTAAAACCTCAATGGTTTACATAACCCTTTCATAAACCTTAGCCATCTCATTTCCCGCGTTTGCTTTCCCTTATTTTTTTCCCTGCATGGACCTATTTGAAGCTCTGCTTCATCTAAGAAGTAGCAAAAGTAATCAAACATGTGGGGCTGGCTTTTTTCCCAACAGATATGACTATAGTCAAAACCTTACCTCTGGGCCAGAATAGGAAGGGAATTCGAACACCATTCAAATGTGACACTTAAAAAAAATGTTCAATGAAATGTGTGCCATGTGCTTGTCCACTGATTAGGTAAAAAGGGGAGGGGGGTCCTTTGAATTTTTAAATATGTTACCACAGAGGTAGTAAATTACAATGAACATTCTCAAAGTTTGACTGTTCATTTGTTTTAAAAACTGTACAACTGTTTTGATTTGTAGAAAAGGTTACAGTAACATTTCTGAGTGGAATGTATATTTTCAAGTATCTTTTTATCAGATACTTTAGTAAAATGTCAAGATTCTCCTGAATAATACTAAACAAGATTTTCTTTCTTGTTTTTGGTTTATTTATTTTTAAACAACTATTTTGAATACTCCCAAATTGAAAGGTTTATAACATTTATATTAATAATATAATGAGGGTTTCTTAGAATTAATAATGTGCTTTTGAGAATTAATAACTTAAGAATTAATAACCTCTTGTGCTACTTTGCCCACCTCCAAGTCAAAGAAGTATGAGATAGAGCAGTTAAAGTTAGAGATGTTTATCAGTATGGAAGAAAAAGTAGTGGCTCATATTTGTATTTGTATTGGTTCCAGTTTGATTTTGTAAAACTAATGGATGGCAAACAGCTGGTCAAGCAGGACTCCAAGGGCTCTGATGATACCCAGCACTCCCCTCGGAACCTGATATTAACCTCACTTCAGGAGACGGGTTTCATAGAGTATATGGACCAAGGGCCTTGGTATCTGGCATTTTACAATGACGGAAAAAAGATGGAGCAAGTATTTGTGTTAACTACAGCAATCGGTAAGATGCTTTGCCTGTTACATTGAATTAACAGTAAAACTCTAGAAAGACACAATCAGTGATGAAAGTGATGCAGGTGTTCTTTAAGCTTATTGCTTATTCTGCTTTAAAGTCATTATTCAGGATAGGTCACTATGAGAAATGTTTATATTGTTTTTGTCAGTGAAGTTGTTTAAATGCTGATTAAGATTTTTTAAATGCTCTTTTATTTGCTGTTATTCTAGGATACTTGCTATGCACCTTTTTATGTGTTCTCAACAGGATAACCTGGGTAATATTATTACCAAGGCTACATAGATGAACAACTTCAGTGAAGAAGGGAATAAACAAGCAAAGTCCTGTTAATTCAAGTTCTGTTATTTTAAAAAAAGCAAATAGATACCTTTTTCAAATAGAAAAACTAGCATCAGTAAAGTTCTTCTTTAGAACAACTGATTCTAGAACCGTTAAGGCTTCAAAATACAACATAAGATTATTTAGAGAAAAGTAATGAGGATAATAACTTGAGTCATTCAAAGCCCCTTCTTTTAGAATTTCTTTTAGTTTGAAAATCATCACAATGTCTCCTTCAGTATGCTCAGGGCCTTTTAAAACATGTTTTTTGTTTGTTTGGTTTTTATTTATTTATTTATTTTTTATTTCAGCAGATTACGGGGTTACAAATGTTTAGGTTACATATGTTGCCTTTGCCCCACCCAAGTCAGAGCTTTTTAATGCAATGCCTACACATCCTCATTCACTGTCACTCTAGTTAGTTGGAAACATCTCACTCTTGTCATTTTTTTGGTAAATACATTCCCCATAACCCATTGTGTGAATAAGCTGAGGTCTTTAGCAATTTTAGAGTCCTGAGGGTAAACAACTCATAGACACAGTATCTAAAACACATGTCTTAAAAGAAGGGAAAGTATTTTACAGCTGTCAGTTTTCTATACAACTCTCACCACTTTATCCTTTAGTTAACCTGTTCAGCCATATGTTTAGGAAGATGTGTTGACTGTTAATAGATATACCATCTGTTCTTTATAACAATTATGTTCTATTTTTACTTGATGCTGAAGACCTTGAGTCAGTAGAAAATGGTATTCCAGACATAAGATTATCAAAAACTTTTCTCTAAAGTAATCAGAAAGGCAATAGAATGGAACTGATGGTTTTTCCCCTAGAGAAAAACTCCACTGATCTTACATGTTTCAAAAACAAAGCATTCGTTAAATTAGAAAAAAATATATTTTAAGTCATGTCACTGTTTTGCCACTCACAGATTCAATGAGGCAGATTCAACAGATGGACCTTCTATGATATTTTTCTGTCAAGGCCTAGTTTTGATATTGTGAATGCTGATGAGTTATGAGAGGTTGAATTTCTCCTAAAAAATTAGAGTAATTGTAAGATATAAAATATTTCTGAGAATTTTCTCTCTTCCTGTTATTCTTACCCTTAAGCTCAAGTTAAAACACTAACCAATCTATTATCCTTTCAAAAATCAATAGGCCCAGAAACATGCTTGGAGTTATTTCCTGTCCCTTACTTCCTCCCAAAAAGAACCTAACCTTTGAGATCAAATTCCTATCATGCAGTTTCCAAGCTGTCAGTTTCATATGCAATGACATATTTGCTTTTTGTTTATTCAAGTCAATTTATTTACTTTTCTGTTGTCTTTTTAAGATTAGAAACGACAGAAACATTTCTCCTACTCTTCCACTTAAAGAAAATTTAAGTAAATTTCCAAAAAAAAGAAAAAGCATATAAGTCATTTACCCTAAATTCTCTGCATTCATTTTTTATGTTTTTAGTTTATATTAATCAGAGCAAAATGAAACTAATATATTTGATTAAAGAAAGTAAGGTTTGTATTTATTTGTTCTAAATGCTACTCATTCATCTATTTCATGATGATGTTAGAATCAGTTGATTGATTCTTAACTATATTTGTCTGCTACTAACAAGGATCAATACAGAATTAACAACTAACATTTACCAAATGACTAATATAGGCCACACACTGGCCTACAATTAATATATATTATTTTCCAGTAGTATAGGCAGAGTTGTCAATATCCCCTAATCTCAGGCAACCTGCTCTATAGCAGGATGATAATATATACCATTTATGAAGTGCCACTCTGCCCCTAGCATTGTACTAGATGCTTTATATTCAGTTATCTTATTCGATTCTCATCACAACCCTGATAGCTCAGGTATCGTAATACTTATATTACAAATAAGGAAGCAGACGCTTAAAAAGAGGAAATAATTTGGCAAGCTCTCACAGACAGCAAGTGGCAAAATTGAGATTTGAGAACTAGTATGTCTGATTCCAAAGCCCATGCCCTTTACACTGTACTTATTCCATAACATTATTCATTGCCTTTAGTTTCTCCCATGAGAAAAACTGCCAGAAACAAAACCTATCATCAGTGCAGATGCAAATACCAAGGGGTTTTTGACTGTAGCATAAGAACAGGGTTTTAAATATAGAAATTCAAAATTATTCTCCACTCTGGAACTGCAGTCTAGGAAGTGGTTCAGAATTAAGATTTAAAATATAGAAGATAAAGATTACTGGAGGCCAATAGAGAAGCACATTCTTTTTCATCACCCATTGTTTATGTGTTCCTGCTGCAGCCAACTTCTTCCTGGAGTCCCTAGGCTGCCCCAGTGTCTCTTTGATACCCAGTGGAAGTGGCAGCTTCCAAAACCTTCTATGTTGCCTTCTTTTCTCATTTGCATTGCTGGGGTTAAGCTCTATGCAGCAGTTTGAGCCCAGGGACAGTTCTTAGATAAGTCAATAAGATGTAGGGATTTTTATTTATTTTGATAGCAAACTTTATTAAATATTTTTCCAGAATAGCTACATTCCCACAAGGCTGCTTCCATAAAGTTGTCAATAGAATCTGGTGTGAAATTAAATTCAACTATATTTACTTTTTAAAGCTTCCTCCATGGCCTCCTATTAACCATCCAGAGCAGGGGAAATCCAAATGTGGATTTAAGAATTGCCACTACCGCTTGGTCTAAGAAAGATAGATAGTTAAATAGAAAATAGAGAAAAAATTGTTCCATCTCTGAATGAAAAAAGTCTCTTTATGCCTTTTCATAATTACTTGTTAAATAGATTAAAGATTTTCTGAAAAATGGCTAATGTTTTAATGAGTTTAAAATGGTTGGCTCTTTGCTGAATGTTATATTCCAGCCAGCCCAGTTGTATTAATAGATAAGTAAATGTCACATGTCACTTGCTTATCCAGTTCAGGCTTCTAACACTATGAACAGAGAACAGACCAGTATAAACCTGCAAAAGGCAATGTGATGTGTTCACACAGTGGTGAGAATCATCATCTCCTCTGATTGATAATAGAGTGGCTATCCACACAGCCATTGGATTCATTCTTAGCTTTCTAAGAATACTCTCAATGGACTAGATACCACTTTCTTCCTCTTGCTTTTATCCTGCCCAAGACAGAAATCCAACATCTAGGCGACAAGTTCTTTAACTATGGAAGTTTACTATTTAAAGCATTCTCAATGTGGTGAGCACCTGCAGGGTCACCTGGGGTGTTTATTATAACATAGATCACTGGGCTACCTCCCTCAGAGACAGATTCAGTAGATCTGGGGCTGAAGTCCAGGAATCTTCACTTTAAGTGCCCCAGGCGATCCTACTGATAAAAGTGGTCCACAGACCACAATTATAGAAATGCTATTTCTTGACCTCATTATAAATTGTCACTCTCATTGTTCTGTGGAAGATGCTAGGACCACTGCCTAGAATCTCTCCTAATCAGAAATAGCTTAGTTAAGTGAAACTTGATGAAGCAGATAATTTGGATTGAAAAAGGAAAAATTGGTACATAAGAGAAGTGTGAGATTAATAGGCCAGAACATAAAACTCTGAGTCCAAGAGTACTAAGTATGGGAAATTTACTGAAAGGAATACTGAGAAGAAGATAAAAAACACACACATACAAAACTACAAGAGTAAAGCATAGGTACCATAATTGTTCATAGGCTTAGAATTTAATCAATATTATACTCAAATACAATTTCGAATGACAAACATTTTTTATGTCATTGTAAGACACTGACATTTGTATAACATTATAGTTTTTCAGGGAAATTACCACAAGGCTTATCAAAGTTATGTTGCACTGCGCCTATTTTATTTCACCAGAACTATGGGTACCTCCAAAGGCTTCTCAATTCATCTGAAACCTATTCTTCTCTAAGAATGGATTGAAAGGAAATTAGTGGCAGAGAACTGATAAGCATTTACAGTCAAGAAAGCATTTCTCAACGAAATACTTAGGTTCTAATGCTTTTAGTGGTGGTGAATTTAATATGACCACTTACTTTAAAAGCCTCCCATTGTCACTTATTAATGAAAATGAAATACTGAATATCATATTTATGCTGTCAAGAATAGTAGATTAAATTTTCTAAGTTGCTAGAGAAAAAAATCTGATTTGCTACAACCTAAATTTGCAAAATAAACAGTGTTTAGTCTTCTGGGTTGCATTTTTAAGCCTGTTTTGCTTTTAAGAAATGTCCTATGATCCTGGTACATTTTGAGCTTTATCATGAATATCTCTTAAGAACACAAGTCCTCTAGACAATTTATGCACTTTAGAGATAAGGTTGGTTTTTAGTTCCACTCTGATTAGCCAGTTCAGCAAATCCAGGGCCCTTTTCATAATTTTGTAACACCTGTGACATCTTACAGGGGTCTTTGGCATCTGATTTTGAGGAATAAGTGTTCCATAAACAACAAAGGAAGATTGTTATAGGCCCAGAGTTCCTGCAATGAAAAAAAGAATTAAAGATTCTATACCCTGGATATTTGTTCATTTTTTTCTTTTTCTCTGTATTAATAGAAATAATGGATGACTGTTCAACCAACTGCAATGGAAATGGAGAGTGTATCTCTGGTCATTGTCACTGTTTCCCAGGATTCCTTGGACCTGACTGTGCTAGAGGTAATGTTGCTCTATTATTGTGATTGGTTTAGGGAAATAGATGTCATTTGAGAACTCAGAATTAATAGTAGTAGTAATGGTAGCAGTAGTACTAGCAGCAGTTACCGCAGCAGTGCCCCCTACTGCTGCTGCCAAAAGCTGAGTACTTCCTATACCAGGTACTGTTCTGAATACTTTGTGTTATGTCATTTAATTCCTACTTCCTACAATAGCCCTATGAGGTAAGTCTATGATTATCCTATTTTTATGGGCAAAGAAACAACCTCAGAGAGGTTAAGTGGCTCAGCCAGGGTTACCTAACAGCTGGGATTTGTACCTAGGCTGTCTGACCCAACCACTATATGATGCTTATATTTCCTTCATAAACTAATTCATAATGGACTGAGTTTAAAAGTGGACAAAGTTGGCAGCTGCTCATACACACCAATGTACCTGGAAGGAGTGGGTAATCACCAGATGAGTAAGTAGCTTAGAAAGTAGACTTGGAAAGTCAGAAGTTAAATTTAGCAAACTTCATTGTTTCCTAGATTTGCCCATAGTTTAATTTTTGAAAAGCTTTAGGTAAATCACACCACGTTTTCCCATAGATTATAATTATTATTTTAGAGATTATTTCTGCTCATTTTCAATGTATTCTATTTAATTATACAACCTTTTATAATATGAATAAGTCCCTATTTATTGCTTTTTAAAATTTGAGGTTTTGCTTCCTAAAAGTAATATACATCTGCTTGAGGAAGAAAAACTGTAAGAAAGAAAAACCCTAGCATAAAATAATAATAATAATAATGAGTATGGTGAGATCAAAAGCAAATACTTGATGCAATTTCTCCACCTAGGATATCTTTATAATTTATATTTACCCCACTCCCATAAGAGGAAAATTTCTATGTTGGTAATCATGAACATGTACCTATTTAATAAAGGGTAAGACAGAAATAGTACAATTTTTTGCCTGAAATATTATACAAGAATCAATAGAGAATTGCTCTTTGGAGATTTCGAAAATATTATGAGAACATTACAAGTTCATTTGCCAACCTTCAGATTCATGCCCTGTGCTGTGTGGTGGGAACGGAGAATACGAAAAAGGACACTGTGTCTGCCGGCATGGCTGGAAGGGGCCGGAGTGTGACGTTCCAGAAGAGCAATGCATTGACCCAACGTGCTTTGGCCACGGCACCTGCATCATGGGAGTCTGCATTTGTGTGCCAGGATACAAAGGAGAAATATGCGAAGAAGGTCAGAGCCCCACTTTAATCTATTGCTTCAGGCTTTTCTCTTACTGAATCGTCCAAGGTGTCATTCTGCACTTCTAGTAAAGATGCAAGTGGTCTTTGCAAACAATAAATGACCAACATGTTCTTAGTACATGGATCAGGGGGTTGGCTCCGGGGAGCTCTTATCTCTTCTGACAGTCTGATATTATGCGCGAGGCCGTATCTCTGACAATTGCTGAGCAGTAATGAAAAATAGTATTTCCCACCCCTCATTTCTAACACTGTTTTATAACTTGAGAATTTCCATATTGATGATTTTAGGTGTTAAGTCATATGCTTTCCTTATTACAGAGTACATTTTACTACATCTCACTTTAAAGCACGTAATAAAAATAATAATATATGCACATTTGGAGCCATTTTGCAAATGTTTTCTTTTAGAGTGATTTGTAATTACCATTATTATTATTGCTTTATATTATTTATTTTTACATACCTCATGCTGAAATCTGACCTCCATGCCTAAGGAAACAGGCTTGCCACTAATGAGTTTCAAAGCAGTGCCTTTAAATTAAATTCGCCCCAAAGGAGTCTTTACCCAAAATTTTTTTTGAAATAGCAAGTTTTAGCATTTAAAGAGACACACTGGAAAATAAGTTTACTAGTAATCAGACCTTTTTCATGCCACATTCCTCAAACAAGACTGATTTCAGAAATAATATTAAACCATTACCATGGGAGATGGTCTCATCACAACTGTTGTTCAGGAAAGAGGCTGCTGAAAATACACAATAATTGCTTTTTAAAGATGGCTCATTAAGACTATTACACAGCATTCTAAAGAGTTTAATCTCATTCCACTCCATGAACAAGCAGGGCTTTAGCTTTTCACCTCCCATTAGCAATAGTAGAATTTTGGTGTGAAGATTATATCTGTTCCAATAAATGGCATTGGGCCTAGACAAGGCACTGGAGTTCCTGAGTTCCCTTTGGAAATTGTTTTTATGGTGATCCAACTGCAATCATTAGGTTGTAAATTCAGATGCTATATGGACACAGACAGAGTTAGTATAAAAAGGGTGTCTATCACATCTACAACTTGCCGTGAAAAACATGTAACCTAATTAACTTAGACCCTTCTAATTTAAATGCTGTAAGCAGTTGAAAAAGGACTTAGCTTAAATTTGCCTTCTCCAAAGTCACTAGGAAAATTTGTAGAATAACGAAGAGAGCAAGAAAGAATCCTCACTTAATGGTGTACATTTTTCAAATACAATAGAAGAAAAATGTTTTAAGACAGACATCACAGACCAGGAGTCCACAGGCTAAACCAGGCCTGTGGGTGGGTTTTGTTTGGCTCACATAGTGTTGTTGCTGCTGCTGCTGTTGTTTAATGTGATTGTTTGCCAAAATTTAAAAATAGAGAAGTGTCATATGAAAATCCCTATTTCCCCAGACAGTGCACATTGCACTCATCATATAGGTATACACCCATCCCCCTCCTCTCACCCCCCCCCCCCGCCTCTGTCAAATACACAATTGGTGTTATTCCCAAATATGCACTTAGGTGATGATCAGG
>JAQIFY010002886.1:0-12986 GCA_028533085.1 Varecia variegata | reverse complement strand
CAGAAAATACATTAAGAAAAAAAGGCGATGACCAATAGGGGAGAAAAGATTTAGAGAATCAGTTCATGAGGTTCAATTATCTGACTGACAGAAATTCCAAAGAAAACAAAAGAAAGAAATTGTTTTAAGAGAGAGTAAGAATATTTCCCAGACATAAAGTCTTCAGATAAAAAGCATCTACTAAAAAGTTCCCAGCTCAATAAATGAAACAATGACTTATATTGAAGCACATCAAGATTATAACTCAAAGTATGAAAAATGAAGAAAAGTTGCTGAAGCTTTCACGAAGAAAAAACAGTTTATATGCAAAGGAATAGAAATCTGAAAAGCAACAGACTTCTCAAGGGCAACTCTAAAAGCTAGAAGATAACATGCAAAGTAATACCTCCAGAATTCTAGGAGAATACTATTTCAATCTAGAATTTTATAACCAGGCAAGCTGTCAGTCAAGTGCTACAGCAGAATAAAGACAGTTTCAGACATGCAAAAAAATCAAAAAGATCTATCTCCCATCTTCTTTCTTAGGAAATTACTGTGGGATGTGCTCCAGCAAATTGTGAAACCTAAGAAACAGAAGATCCAACACAGAAGAGAAGAAAAAGGAATTTATAGGTACTAGTTTAAAAAAAAGTCCCATGATGACAGCTATATAACAAGATTAGAGATTAGTTCAAATTGTAGCAGGAGGGCAGAGGACTCATAAAGGAAAGACAAAGAAAATACAAAGGAATTTAGAGACTACAGAAGACCACCCTTATCTGCAGTTTCATTTTCCATGCTTTCAGTTCCCTGAGGCCAACCACAGTCCAAAAAGACTACATACAATAAGATACTTTGAGTAACAGAGACACCACATTCACATAATTTTTATTACAATATACTGTTATAATTCTTCTATTTTATTATTACTTTTTGTTAGTCTCTTACTGTACCTCATTTATAAATTAAACTTTATCATAGGTATATATGAATAGGAAAAAACAGTATATATAGAATTTGGTACTATCTGTAGTTTTCAGGCATTCGCTAGGGGTGTTGGAATGTATCCCTGCATATAAGGAGAGACAATTGTAAATGGCCAAAAAGCACATCAAAAGATGCTCAATATCACTAATCATTAGGAAAATGAAAATCAAAACTATAATGATATACCACCTTTTGGCTATTATCAAAAAGCAAAAATAATAATGCTGGCCAAGATGTGGAGAAATTTAAAGCCTTGTACCTTGCTGGTGGGAATCAAAATGGTACAGTTGCTATAAAAGATAGTATGGCAGTACTTTAAAAAATTAAAAATAGAATTATCATATAACTCAACAATTCCACTTCTGGGTATATATCCCAGAAGGATTTAAAAGCAAAGTCTTGAGAAGATATTTGTACACTCATGTTCATAGCAGCATTATTCACAATAGCCAAAAGGTGGAAGGACCCTAAGTGTTTTATCAGTGGATGATTAGATAAATAAAATGTGGTTTATACATATATGGAATATCATTTGGCCTTAAAATGAAGGAAATTCTGACACATGCTACAACGTTGGATGAACCTGGAGGACATTACGCTAAGTGAAATTAATCAGTCACAAAAAGACAAGTACTATCAGATTCACAGAGACAGAAAGTAGAAGGGTAGTTGCCAGGGGAGAGGGGGGAAGGAGAAATGGGAAGTTATTATTTAATGGATATAATGTGTTGGTTTTGTTTGCAAAATGAAAACAGTTCTGAAGATTGGTTCCACCACAATGTGAATATACTTAACACTACTGAACTGTATACATAAAAATGGTTAGGATGGTTAATCTACGTTAAGTGTATTTTACCACAATTTTTTAAAAATGAAAGGGCCATCTCTTCAGATAATGTGAAGCAACAGAACAAAGATCCAGTCTACGCCACTAATGGAAGCATTGCCTCTTCTCCAATGCGACAAGGCAGTAGGATTTAGTTTTCTTAGGGACCCAAAAGCAGTCAAAATGACTCCATCCCAACTCCTACCCCCAAATATTATTTTTATTTTTCTTCATCATTATATTTTTCATCATCATTCTTTTATTATTCCTTACCACAAAAGGGAAACTTTCCCCTATAACATCTTCAAGGACAAATTCTCACATGTTCAGAACTTATCTCTTCTGATTTCCTCTAAAACTATTTTCAGGCTGGGAACAGTGGCCCACACATATAATCCCAGCATTTTGGGAAGCCAAGGCAGGAGGATTGCTTGAGACTAGGAGTTTGAGACCAGCCTGGGCAACACAACTAGACCCTATCTCTTAAAAGAAAAAAAAATAGAAAAATTTGACAGGTGTGGTGGGGCGCACCTGCAGCCCCAGCTACTCAGGAGGCTGAGGCAGGAGGATCACTGGAGCCCAGGAGTTTGAGGTTGCAGTGAGCTGTGATCACGCCACTGCACTCCACACTGAGGCAACAGAGCAAGACCCTCTCACTAAAAAATAAACAAATAAATAAATAAAATAAAACTCTTTTCATTCATTATCTCTTATCCAACAACCACTGCCTATCTTCTCCTCAGAAGAGGAAAAAAAGATTCAGTTAAGAAAAAGAAAAAAAGATGCAAACAAGCCTAAGTAAATCTACACTCTTAGATTTAAACTGGGTCACAATCTGCATATATACATTACACATATCCTTTTGCACATATAAAATATTATCTAATAAAATATGTGAGAAGTGTTCCATTAGAGGTAGGTGCAGGATGCTATGGGAGTACGCAAGAGGGGTATCCAACTCAATCAGAGGCAGGGGGCTTCCAAGAGGAGAAAGTATTTAAGCTGAGTCTTAACAAAGAAAAAAAGTTGACCAGAGAATGAGAAGCGGAGACAAGCCAGGCATAGGAACCTGCAACATGTAAGGGCAGAGGGTGAGAAGTAGGACAAATTGCGGATTCTGCAGGTAGTTTGGTATGACTGGACTACATGGTAAATGTGAAGGAGTGGTAAGAGATGAGGGTGGAAAAGGAGGCATTAGCCATATCATGAACAGTCTTTCAAAACATGCTAAAGAGTTTAGAAATTTCTGGAAGACAACTGGGAGTCTCTGAATAATTTTTTAAGAAAAGGAGTGACATATTCACATTTATATTTTAGAAATATAATTCAGGGCAATGTTGAGTATGCAATGGGGTTGAAAGTAAGAGGGTAGTAGTTTATTAGAGATCATCATAACCCAAATCAGTAATTATTAGAATCAAAACAAAAATCATGGTACTAGAAAGAAGGGAATGGACTCCTTAGATTAAGAAATAAAATTGAGGCCGGGCGCGGTGGCTCACACCTGTAATCCTAGCACTTGGGAGGCCGAGGCGGGCGGATTGTTTGAGCTCAGGAGTTCGAGACCAACCTGAGCAAGAGCGAGACCCCGTCTCTACTAAAAATAGAAACAAATTATCTGGCCAACTAAAAATATGTATAGAAAAAATTAGCAGGGCATGGTGGCGCATGCCTGTAGTCCCAGCTACTCGGGAGGCTGAGGCAGTAGGATCGCTTAAGCCCAGGAGTTTGAGGTTGCTGTGAGCTAGGCTGACGCCACGGCACTCACTCTAGCCCGGGAAACAGAGTGAGACTCTGTCTCAAAAAAAAAAAAAAAAAAAAAAAAAAGAAATAAAATTGAGGCTGGGCACAGCAGCTCATGCCATTAATGAGAGCTCTGGGAGGCCGAGGCAGAAGGATCACTTGTGCCAAGGAGTTGGAGGCCAGCCTGAGCAAGAGGGAGACCCATCTCTACTAAAAACAGAAAAAATCAGCCGGGTGCAGTGGCACGCACCTGTAGTCCCAACTATGGGGGAGGCTGAGGCAGGAGAATCCCGTGAGCCCAGGAGTTTGAGGTTGCAGTGAGCTATATGATGCTGCCACTGCACGGGGTGACAGAGCAAGACTATGTCTCAAAAAAAAAAAAAGAGTGAGAGAGAAGAAAAGAAATAAAATCTAAAGGAAGAAAGAGGAATGAGGTGCCAAGATGGTGGACTAGAAGCAGGATGCACGTGCCACTCTCAGAGAGTGGAGCCAAAGTGGCGAGTGAACATTCGCCTTCAGAGTCATCATTTAAGAAAGAGTACTGGGAATCAACAGAGAGGCAACAGGAGGCATCCAAAGTGAAGGAGAGGGAAGAAAAGTGACCCACTCTGCGGAATCAGAGGTACACAGGGAAGGTGCCCGCACATGGGGAAGGGACAGAGCAGAGAATCTCGGGACTCCACACTCCCCCATTGGTCACCCCTATGGTCACTGCTATCCAGCACAGCAGGCTACAGGACCTAAACAATGGGAGCTAAATGATGAGTACACATGGTCATACAGTGGTGTAAAAGACATTAGAAACTAAGAAGGGAGGAGAGAGGGAGGTAGAGGAGGGATTAAAAACTTACCTGTCAGGTATAAGGTACGTTACTATGGTGATGGGCACACTGAAAGCTCTGACTTCAGCATTATATAATTCATCCATTTAACAAAAACATTTGTACCTCCTTAATATTTAGAAATTTAAGAAAAAAACAGGAAGAAAGATCGGGAACCTCTCCTGACAGCTGCAATTTCTCCAATCCCAGAAGAGAAAGCTTGCAGAAACTCTGCAGCTGTGGCTAAAAAAACTGTGTCATGAACTCCAGTAACAAAACTGGAGGTAAGTATTCTGGTCACTCTGCCCCCAGAGTATCTGGCAATATAGAGCTGAATTTCCCATCAGTATAACTGGGAACCATGTATTATTTAACTAGTGGTCTGGTAAACTGAATAAAGAATTTGGGCTTCAAAAAAAAGAAAGAAAGAAAATCAATAGAATTTAGTGACTAACAATGTTGGGTAAGTGAAGAA
This sequence comes from Varecia variegata, assembly GCA_028533085.1. Lineage (NCBI taxonomy): Eukaryota > Metazoa > Chordata > Mammalia > Primates > Lemuridae > Varecia > Varecia variegata. The sequence goes on along the minus strand of JAQIFY010002886.1, from coordinate 8,155 downwards.
GAAAAGTGAGTCTAGAATACTGGAATAACTTCCAGGGGTTTTGCTTACATTATGGTACCATTCATCAAGTCAAGGAATAATGGGAAAAGATCAGGCTTGCAATGACAAAATGATGAAGCTGCTTTTGGACATGTGAAGCTTGAAGTCCTGTAGGACATTAAGATAGATGTGGATGTCCATTAAACAGAAATAAGAATGTAGAAATTAGAAGAGAGGATTGGACTAGATATAGATTTGGAATCAATATTATAAGGGTGACAGTTGGAAGTATGGGGAGTAGAGATCACTCATGAAGGGTGTTGAAAGTGAGGTTAAAGAGAAAACCCTAAAGCATATCAAGATTTAAGAAACACTAAAAGAAAAAAGGATTTTCAAAGAGATTGAGAAACAACTTGTATTATATACCAAAAGACATCACTAGGTATTTTTAAATATACATACATTACACTTTGTTTTTCTTAAATAAAAACTTACAGACACATTGTTAATTATAAGTTTATAAAATACTGGGAGCTGAAGTGACCATGCTCCCAAAGAAGAAAACAACTTATTTTTAATTTCTTTTTTTAAAGCGAGAGAGGGAAGTAAAAACATAGTACAAACTAAAATTACATGAGCACTTATAAGAAGTTTATTCTATTGATCTCTTACTTCTCAGTAGGTCGAAGTTCATGGATAACTGCTAAGAGCTTTAAGAGCACCTGTAGTTTTCCTGACTCCTTCTCAGTAAACTGGGGAGGACTGTAATCAGCCGGAAACACATTTAGTAAGCCTTCATATAGACTCCTTTCTTCATTGCCATCACAAGTTGAGTTACATTCTTTTTCCTATTCAAAATGATGATTGTTAATAGTGGTTCATGTTCATTTTCTTTAATTAGGACAAAAAACACTAAAATTTCGGAGAGAAAAAGGTAAAGATGAATAGCTATCTGAAAAGTCTAAGGTGTGAGGTAAACCTTCATAGGTCACAATTTGACCATTTTTGAAAAAAGTAACATGTATCCTACTGAGTTTCTTACAGAGCAGCTCTAATGCAGTCCTACGTTCACCCTACAAGTGCAGCATTATTTCCCATGTATAACTATGGGGTTTGTGGGCAAAGAAAGGAGAAGGAAATAAAAGGCATACAGCGATACAAAATCCGTCCTCTCCAAAGCCCTGACATTTTGCATCACTGATAACTCTTTTTCTCTTTTACTCTCTCTCCTTCCTTCCCTATTACTTTTCTTTTCTTTTTTTTTTTTTTTTTTGAGACAGAGTCTCACTCTGTTGCCCAGGCTAGAGAGCCGTGGCGTCAGCCTAGCTCACAGCAACCTCAAACTCCTGGGCTCAAGCGATCCTCCTGCCTCTGCCTACCAAGTAGCTGGGACTACAGGCATGCGCCACCATGCCTGGCTAATTTTTCTATATATATTTTTAGCTGTCCATATAATTTTCTTTCTATTTTTAGTAGAGATGGGTTCTCACTCTTGCTCAGGCTAGTCTCGAACTCCTGAGCTCAAACAATCCGCCCACCTCGGCATCCCAGAGTGCTAGGATTACAGGCGTGAGCCACCACGCCCGGCCCCCTATTACTTTTCTTTCTTGATTTGTTTCATAAAACACCTCCCAGGTGACATTTTAAAACAAGCATAATAGTTCACTTAATCTTATCAGTTTTTTCTATAAGAAGGAACAATTTCACCAAGAAGTTAACAGAGAAATTTGTTCTTACTTATAATAATATTTTTTATTTTACCAATAGTTTAGCATAAATTTATTCTGAGGTGATTATCAGCCCTCTGAAATTCATCCTCCAAAATTGCCTAGCTGACATGTGAACACATAACTAGAGATTATAGTTATTAATGACTATATCACCTTTTATGTTAAAATCCTAGGATTGGCAGACCTCATTCTTTGCCACATTTATCAGAGTTATCACTGTTTTTGAAACTTTGTTCAACCTATACCCCCTGTCTGGAATGCTTTCTCATTTTTCTGCCCCATTATCCCAATCCTATCATACTTGAGGACCAGTGCAAATCAGGGCTTTTCTCTTTTTGCACTGAATCTTAACCTTTATGGTTACACAATATATTTCAGCTTTGACCTTCTTTAACTGATCAGTTAATGATATACAGTTGACCCTTGAACAACACGGGTTTGAACTATGTGGGTCCACTTATACTTGGATTTTTTTTTCAGTAAAAGTTACACCAAGTGTGCTTGCCTCTCCTTCTGTCTCCACCTCTTCTGCCTCTGCCACCCCTAAGACAGCAAGACCAACCCCTCTTCTTTCTCTTCAGCCTACTCAGTGTGAAGACCCTTATGATAATCTACTTCCACTTATTGAATAGTAAATAAATTTTCTCCTCCTTATGATTTTCGTAACAACATTTTCTTTTCTATAGCCTACTTTAGTGTAAGAATACAGTATATAATATTCTGACACATAAAATATGTGTTAATTGACTGATATTGGTAAGGCTTCTGGTCAACGGTAGGCCATTAGTAGTTAAGTTTTGGGGGAGTCAAAAGTTAAACATGGATTTTCAACTACACAGGGGTTGGGCTTGCATTGTTCAAGGGTCAGCTGTACTTTTTTATATTTCCTTAATGTTTTCATGTGTGTTGCATTTCCTCTGTAGTAATACTAGAAACACCTTAAGGGCAGTGAATCCTGTAGTATAAAATGCTAAGCACAAAGTACTTAAAATTGCCAGAATATAGCAATATTTAGATAAACTCACTGAATTAAAAATACTAGGAACTCCTTGATATTTATTATATATCACTGGACATACGTGGGGAAAGAGATAATTGTTGGCTGTTTTGGGTTAGGTCTACTAAAATGCCTACAAGTTGGAGAGGTCATCAAAGGACCACAGACCCAGGGTCTAGTCCACAGCTTTTCATGTTCAGTTGAATATGCTAACTCTAGAGAAATGATTCATACTAATCAAATTAAGATATTGAATAAGTTGGAATGAAAATGTATTGACCTACACACAAGACCTATTTAAACCAACTGGTCTATACATTCTGCCCTATGAAAGAAGTTCCACAGGGAAAACCAAACCACCAGCAGAAGGCTGTCTGGTGAATATTAAAACAAAGGAGATGGGTGATCTTAACGCACAAGTTCTTAACCAAGAACACATATTAGAACCACTTGAGAAAGCTTTTTAAAAATCCTCATGCCTGGGTCCTATTCTCAGAGACAGAATCAGTCCATATGCATTGAGGCCCAGACAAATGTGGCTTTAAAAGCTTCCCAGGACATTGTAATATGAACCACTAATTAGTAATCAGCTAATAGATAATATCTTTATGCTGTGTTACCCTAATGCATCACCTTTATCATAGAGATTTACCAATCATACTTTTTATATCAGCTAATCAGGACATTCTCTCCTCTGACTTCATATAACCTAATATCTTTGGTTATGAGTTATGATACTGTTATTGATAACATTCCATCCACACTTCCTAAGGAGAGACCCCATCACCTTAATTGAACTTAGGAAACAATCTAGATTCAATAGAAACACATTTATAAACTATTGCTTAAAAGTTATTTATACATACGGAAGACTCATTTCGGCCCTTTTGTATCGAGAGGTACCTTACTTGCTAAGAGGTTAGAGGAAAGCTTTTCCTGAATAAATCTCAGATTGTAAATTATGCACCCTATTTGAAGCTTGTAGTATCCTATGCCTTACTCGATAATCTTGAGGGGAAAAAAAAAGTATCCTTCGCCTACTACTAGTGGCCACATTGCAACAATGGAGAAACACTCAGAGCTCCCTGCTGCTTATATTCAAAAATATACAAGGATATTCTATATTAACTGTTACACTCCTGACCATCATGGGGTCTGCCTTTTAAGGAAGAATTTTTGGCCTCTATTTTTGCTGGGCTTCATGCCCAAAGGGTTTCATTTTTATCACTGTATACAGAATCTGTTCCTTAAAAAGTTGCTTAATAAATTATTATAATACTACCTACAGAAGAGTTACGCAAAGCTGACTTCTCCTATGATAAACTAAGTAAATATAATCCATTTTAGGCTAAACTTAGAGAATTCTGTTATAATAGAACACTCCATTTTCTAAGTATATAATTAATGACCTCAAGTATAACGTAGCACCCATAGTTTTTGTTTTGGGAGATTATTTTTGGGCAAATTATGATTTAACTGTTTAAAGAAAAAAATAAAAGAATAAAAATTATTCCACATGAGTTGGGAATAACGGTATTATTATAATAGCTCTTGTGCAACTTCTATGGCCAGATATCCTACTGTAATTTCTCAAATTGTCACAATAATGTTATCAGGAAGATAATATTGTCTCTGCTTTCCAGATAAGAAAACTAAGGTTCACAGATGTAACTTGACCATGGTTAAACTTGCCCATAGCTAAAGAACTAGTAAGTAGCAGAGTGGGGATACTCAATTCAAACACCAAAACAAAAATTCCTTGCTACTCCAAACTGACTTATGTTCATTAAATATCTAACTAGTCAACTCAACTATGTAGTCATTAAAAATCATATTTGTAGAAGGTATCCAACTTGGGAAAATGTTCACTATTTAGTGAAAAAATATATATTTTAAAATAGTGAGCACAGCATCAAGTTTCTCTAGAGTAAGATTATATATACGTATCTCTGAGCCCCTATTTCCTTATCAAAAAAATGTGGATGCTCACCATCAAATTGGTTTCACTGATCATCACCTAAGAGCACATTCAGGAATAACATTGATCGGGTGTCGGGCAGATGTGGGTGGGGAGGGGATGGGTGTATACATACATAATGAGTGCGATGCGCACTGTCTAGGGGATGGACACGTTTGAAGCTCTGACTGGGGGGGTGGGGGGGCAAGGGCAATATACGTAATCTAAACTTTTATACCCCCACAATTTGCTGAAATAATAAAAAAAGAAAAAGAAAAAAATGTGGATGGTATAAATAATACTTCATGGAGTTTTGTAAAGAATAAATAAATTTAACATGAGAAAATCACAGTGTTTGGTACAGGTTGAGTATCCCTTATCCAAAATGCTTGGGACCAGAAGTGTTTCAGATTTCAGATTTTTTTGGATTTTGGAATATTTGTATATACATAGTAAGATGTCTTGGGGTAAGACCCAAATACAAAATTCATTTGTGCTTCATATACACCTTATACATACCCTGAAGGTAATTTTATATATTTTTAATAACTTTGTGCATGAAACAATGTTTGTGTACACTGAACCATTAGAAGGCAAGGTGTCAGGTGTGGAATTTCCCACTTGTGGCATCATGTTGGTATTCAAAAAGTTTTAAATTTTGAAGCACTTCAAATTTCAGATTTCCAGATTAGGGATGCTCAAACTGTACATGGTGAGTGCTTAATAGCTGTTAGCTACTATTATTATTATTAATATTAATACCAAAATGTGATTTTCTCTAGCTGGAGAGTTTAAGATGATTTTTATTTTCTTCTTTGGAATTTTCTGAATTTTCCAAATTTTATGCAATAATCATGTATCACTTTTATTATGAAAAAAACTAAATTATTTTAATGGTAAATTTCATATTTGTTAGCACCAAAAAACAAAACTATGTTAACATAAGATAGGAAGGGAGACCATGGCAAAGTATTAGACAAGGTACCAAAGCGCACAGGGCACAAACTCTAGAAGGCAGTACCTCAAATCCATCTCATCCTTAGTTCAGCTCTAGGAATGTGGACATGCTCTGAAGAGCAAGTAGAAGCCTGGATAAGCTCTATAGCAGAACCATATTGGAGAGGCTGCAAAGCTTTTCAAAAACCCACAAATACAACCCCAGGAATTAATCCAATCTGCCTTCTTAGATTCACATACCACAGAAACCCTCATCTCACATCCCTGACAGAGTTTCACATACTATGTACTTACCTTTATAGAGTTGAATAAAAGGCATGGATGATTGCACAGTTTTTTAAGAGCTCCTATACATATTAGATGAGGACTGTTTTCCAGCAATCCTTGAAGACAGAACCTGACAGCCTGAGAATTCAACAGTTTTCGATAAAGCTCAATCTGTAGTGCTGTTGGCCGGCAAAAGACTACATTCTCTATTTTAGGTGGAAGATATTTATTTATGACTTCTTGGGTTCTTCTAAGAATAAAGAGTCCAGTGAGGCAAGTAAGTTCAGTTGCTCTTCTCTCTCCTAACTCCTTCTCTTCCTATGGAAAAATAATAGACTTAAATAGAAGTGTTATAGACAAAAATACTTATAGTTAAAGTGAACATTAAAGATTTTATAATGATAAACCATTCACTAATTGCTTCTCAACAGATTTTTAACAGAAGAAATAAAAAACAAGTATGAGGGGCCGGACTCACGCCTGTAATCCTAGCACTCTGGGAGGCTGAGGAGGGTGGATCACTCAAGGTCAGGAGTTCGGGACCAGCCTGAGCAAGAGTGAGACCCCGTCTCTACTAAAAATAGAAAGAAATTATATGGACAGCTAAAAATATATATATAGAAAAAATTAGCTGGGCATGGTGGCGCATGCCTGTAGTCCCAGCTACTCGGGAGGCTGAGGCAGTAGGATCACTTAAGCCCAGGAGTTTGAGGTTGCTGTGAGCTAGGCTGAAGCCACGGCACTCACTCTAGCCCGGGCAACAGAGTGAGACTCTGTCTCAAAAAAAAAAAAAAAACAAGTATGAGGATAGAAAAACAAACTATAATATCTTTATTTGCTCAGCTTAATCATTTAATTAAGTGAAACCAGTCTCCTAAATAACATAAAATAGTGATATATCCTATAATTGGTGGCATCTTAGAGTCAATGAAATATAGTATCTATACAACATGTAGACCATAATTTAACCATTTTCCTATCTTCAGAAATGTTTCTTTCCCATTAGTTTGTTTATCTCCTCCAGCTTATTTCCAATTTTTTACCCTTACAGGTAAAGTTTTAAACAAATCTGCTGTTGTTTGTTTATAATAAATTCAGAAAGTAGCCACAAGATACACGCCCTTTTAAGGCTTTTGATAGACATTGTCAAACTTTCCTCAAGATGTGCCAATTTACACTCCAACCAGCAGAGGTTGATACTCTCCTCTATACTTGCTATTATTAATACTATGCAAATCCAAGGTGGTGCAGTGATCCACACCTGTAGTCCCAGCTACTAGGGAGGCGGAGGCAGGAGAATCACTCGAGCCCAGGAGTTCAAGGACAGCCTGGGAAACATAGTGAGAGCCCATCTCTAAATAAATAAACAAACAAACAAACACCAGTAGAAAAGTACAAAAGTTACTTCATGGTTATTTTGGTTTATTTTTTTCAATATTAGTAAGGATGAGCATTTGTATGTGTTTGCTGTCATTTATAATCCTTTGTGAAGTGCCTATTCATGAATTTAGACAAATGATGATGTCATTTTCAAAAATAAGTAATGCAGGAAACAAAAGATTGTGGGGAAAAATTCACAACATTAATTTTTTCTAAATTAAAATAATACTGAAATTATGGATGATTTTCCCAGACATACTGCTCGTTTTTTATAAAACTTATTTATTAAAGTAAATTATACCTCAGAAGCAGAAGGTTCTCTTGATAAAATGATGGGTTCTTCATATATTTTCCTATAAGATGACAAAGAGCCTAATATTCCTGGATTTACAAAATCTATTAATGCAAAAAATTCTTGCAGATCATTCTGAACTGGAGTACCTAAATAGAGATGAAAGTGATAAAATTATCTAACTTGTGTTTTACAATCACAGGTTTATAGCAGAACCATAATGGAAATTTGGAGAAATTTGTACTCTCTTCCTTAAGAAGAATAAATACAAGCAAATTCACTAAAACTAAAAACAGTCAAATCAAGTTAAAAAAATATTAACAATCACATAAATTTTTAACTCTGGTTTTAACTGTGTACTGAAGTCTTATGTAGTATAGCACAGTGGCTGAATGTAGGCTCTGGAATCAGCCGCTCAGGTTCAAATCCTAGCTGTATCACTTATTCCCTGAGCAATTCTGAGCAAATTACTTACACCAGTTTATTATCTGCAAAATGGGGATAATAATAGTGGTTCCTAGGGTTGTGAGGATCAAAGTAGTCAATCCATGTAATATACTTACAACAGTGCCTAGAACACAATAAATGTTCCTTGA
>JAQIFY010002885.1:0-12987 GCA_028533085.1 Varecia variegata | reverse complement strand
TGGGACTACAGGCATGCGCCACCATGCCCGGCTAATTTTTTCTATATATATTTTAGTTGGCCAGATAATTTCTTTCTATTTTTAGTAGAGACGGGGTCTCGCTCTTGCTCAGGCTGGTCTCGAACTCCTGACCTTGAGCGATCCACCCGCCTCGGCCTCCCAGAGTGCTAGGATTACAGGCGTGAGCCACCACGCCCGGTCAGGTCTAAACTATTTATTTAAAAAAATCTGGTAGAAGTGAACCATGTCCAGCTACTGGTGAATCAATGCAGTGGGTTTTGGGTTTCAACTACCCTAGCAGTGGTTCTAGTACTTTGACGCATCCCTGAATTATGACTGTGACCTGCCTATACAACATTTCCACACATTCCAGTAAGTGGCACATTAACTTGGAGTGCCAGACTTCCATCTCCCTGGCTGCTCATTTCACTATTGACTCCTGAGTTTATTTCCACATTCAGGTGAACAAAGGTTGCTGCCTCGGATTCTCCTTTTGCTTTCGTGGAGTCCCTGAATCTGTAATCCATCAGCTGCCACTACAGCTTTGTTAATTGCCATCCCAGACTGTATATTTTTCAAAGCCCACTTATCTAGATCTTTGGGGGTGAATTTTCTGCTGTACTTGCTCACCTGGTGTTTACTGACTGCTTTGCATTTTGGGGTAACTTTGGTCCTGTTTGCATCCTGTCTGCCCGAGCGGATTGCAAACTGTCGAGGGCAGAGACCACTTGTACTCTTCATCTTTCACAGAGTGGATTCATGATACATTTTTCTTTTTTTCTTGAATCATTGACTGAGGTTGAGTGACTGATAACAATCTCAAGCATTCGTGTTTTTAAAAAAATCTTTTCTCCTTGACTGGTTTTTAAATTACAAAATCAATTTTCGCTTATTTTTTTAAAAAAGCCAGAGTACAGATGTAAATAAAGTCAAAACCTGAAGGTCGCTTCTCCCCAGTTTCACTTCCTGGAGGTAATCACTGCTAACAGCCTGGCGTATCCTTCCTGCCTTTCTTCTAAGACGTCTTACACGTGGTATTTGCTTGTCATTACCACCCAGGGGTTGGCACACCGCCCGACAGAGTAATTACCAAACAAATGCTTGCAAAACAAATGAATGGCATTTAGGTATCTCTTAACTCCCAAATTCGACCTCACCTGGTTAGAGAGGCAGTGTGGCAAAAATACAAACTACCTTTATTGAATGTTACTAAGTCCTAGGACCCTTTTGGGATATTTGATATATATTGCAATAACCTATGAGATAGGTACTAGTGTTACCCACATTTTATAAGTCTCTTAACCACTTTATGCTTCAGTTACTTCATCTGTAAATTGAGGCTAATACCACCTACCTCAAAGGGTTCTTGTGAGGGTTAAATGAGTTAATGTGCGTAAAGCACTTAGAGCCGTGCTATGTAAGTGCTTGTTAATATTATTGCCATCATTATAATGTCTACTAGATGGGCAACTGATGAACATTACATGAATCTTAATTTATATATCCTTTATGAATTTTTGTCTTCTTAGGAATGCTTGAGTGTAATAATATAGGTCTACCAAAAGCATGGTACATTTAAAAAGCATACTGAGGTCCACACAAACCCGGAAAGGCGGTGCATAGCATGGGATTCAGCATGGCATCGCTGCTGCCTTAGGAGCTCCTCTCCCACATTCTCCTATGTCAGTTCCCCTCAGAGCGGAAGGGGTGGTTGATATTTAAGTTGGGGACAAGGGATGGGAGGATGAATTTTGTATTGAAAGGTCAGATTTTGAATTAATCAGCTAACTCCTCATGTTTGAGACATGATCCCCCCACCCCCAAGATGGTGAGCGTTGGATTTCTCCCTGTGTCAGTTTGCTAGGACTGCCACAACTGAACAAACACCACAGACTGGGGGGCTTAGACGAAAGAAATGTATTTTCTCATTGGTCTGGCAGCTGGAAGTCCAAGGTTAAGGTGTCAGCAGGTTTGCTTTCTTCTGGGGTTTCTGTCCTTGGTTTCCAGATGGCCACCTTCTCACTGTGTCCTCACATGGGGTTTCCTGTGTGTGTGTGTGTGTGTGTGTGTGTGTGCACGCGGGTGCACATCCTGGTGCCTCTTTTGTGTCCATATTTCCTCTTCTTATAAGGACACCAGTCAGATTGGTTAGGGCCACCCTAGCAGCCTCTTCCTCTCCTCTTTAAAGGCCCGTCTCCAAATACAATCATGTTCTGAGGTATTAGGGGTCAGGGCTTCAGCATATGAACTGCAGGGGTAGGGACACAATTCAGCTCATAACACTCCTCTATTGTTATCAAAATCAGTAAGAAACTTTCTCTGAGTTTTTAAAATGTGTATATAGAAATCCAGTCCTGGCCAGGCTCAGTGGCTCTCGCCTGTAATCCTAGCACTCTGGGAGGCTGAGGCAGGAGGATGGCTTGAGTTCAGAAGTTCAAGACCAGCCTGGGCAAGAGCGAGACCCCGTCCTTATTAAATATAGAAAAAAATTAGCAGGCATGGTGGCGCATGCCTGTAGTCCCAGCTGCTCAGGAGGCTGAGGCAGGAGAATTGCTGGAGCCCAGGAGTTTGAGGTTGCTGTGAGCTAGGCCGACGCCATAGCACTTCTAGCCTGAGGGATAGAGCAAGAATCTGTCTCAAAAAAAAAAAAAAGAAAGAAAGAAAGAAAGAAATTCAGCTGTGCCTTGGAGAGGAGAGGTTTTGTGAGTCTGACTCTATGTGTCTAATATATGCTCAGCAGCTGAGCAAGTAAATTGGTTCTGCCATTTGTTTAAATGACAAATTTGATTTTTCTTCTTTTGTTATCGACAAACTTTAAAATCCAAATGCTCCTCTTTAAAATGTCCTGTTTCTGCTAATGCCATCCCCTTGCACGCTGATCCCTACTGAGAAAACCTGGGAATATATCCAGATTATAAATCAGAAACTGGTGATCTTGGGTTTTATTACCTTGCACCAAAGTATCATTTATCCTTGGAGACAGCTGACTGATTTCTCACACATTGGGCAGAGACTGCACGTGGCAAGACTGACTTCTGACTCTGAGATCATAGCACTTAGTGACTTGGAAGGCCAAAGAGCTACAGCTAGAGAATTGCTGTTTCCATTTGTAAAGAAATTTCAGGCAAAAACGACTGAGAACAGATTTTGTTGAAGTAGGTAAGAACTTGGAACAATAAAGGCATCACTGAGTTATACACAAAGATCACCTCCATATATCTGCCTCTCAACCTTGGCCTCCCTTTGTTACAATTTTGCAACAAAGGAAGTTATGCAAAGAACCCAAAACATTTGGCAAAGGATGTCAGAGTTGAATGAATTAGAACTCTCTTGGCCTTAAAAAAACTTTTAGGTTCACGTGCCCGGAACTGGGTTCTTCTGTGTCTAACCACTGCAACCATGGCCGATGGCCATGTCTGCTGTCCCCAGCAGCCTGGCAGTGAGTCAGTGGGAGGCTCTCAAATCAAGATGGGATTTGACACCTGTGGGTTTTCTAGACCAGGGGCCCAGGATCCAGAATGCCTGAATCCTGCCTTGCCAGTCACTGCCTCCCCTCAGTGCCCAGAGAGCTGTGCACACAGGGAACAGAAACAGAGTGAGAATCAAGGTCTCGGAGAAGCCCTCTTATCCCAGGAAATCGGGCCTGTGGTTGGCCGATTAATGGAAAACATCATTTAAAGGGGGTAATCCTAAAAGAATATGTATTCAAGCCTACCTTAATCATTTTATTTTTATTTAAAACACATACATGTACACTTCATAAAAATTACTTTTAATTATACCTTTAAAAATATTAATTTTAAGTGGAAGAAAAAATATGATATTTAAAAATCTTTCTTGCACAAACCATACCCATAAAGTATTGTCTATGATTTTTAATTTTGGTTCCTTTAAATTGGAGCAAGGATTTGAAGACTTCTGTAGAGCAGTGTTAGGGCAGACTCCTTGTCCATTTTAATGAAAAATTTCCCAATCTTTGACACTTGTTTCATCCACGCCTGGTCTTGCAGCAGTTTTGGTTAGCAAATTGCCTTAATTCTTTCCAAAGCTTTTTTCAACTTAGTTTTTATTTTTTAAAAACTCAATTTCTCTGGGGAATGGACACGCTTGAGGCTCGGACTCGGGGGATTGGGAGGGACATGGGCAATATATCTATGCAGAACTTTTGTACCCCCATAATAAGCTGAAAAAAAAAAAAACTCAATTTCTTTTAGTGCTTATATTTTCTTGGTTTTTGTTATATTGAAATTAATTACAATAACATGTACAAAGGGCATATGTAGGTTTGGAAACGACAACAACTTTGACCCTTTTTGACAGTGCCTCTCGAATTTTAGCATGCATCAGAATCACCTGCAGGGCTTGTTAAAACACATATTCCTGGGCCCCATACCCAGCGCCTCTGATCAATAGATCTGGGTGGGGCCTGAGAATTAGCATTACTGACAAGTTCTCAAGCAAGGGTTGATGCAGCTGGTTCAGAGACCACGCTTTGAGAACCAATGCTTTATAAGCATACAACTCAGTCCATGGAAGGAGCACGCAGGTGTTCTAGAACACATGTGTTCCACCAAGGCTGCTTTATAAGCCTACAACCCAGGTGGTGAGAGGCGTGCACAAGTGTTCTGAAACACAGGTGTTCCAGCTGCCTCGAGCATTTAGCATGCTCTGGGCATCGGTCTCACATTGTCAGAGGGAATGAAACCATTGATTGATCGGGAGTTGGTTAAGTGGAGGTCTGTTCAAAGAGCTTCTTCTGTACAGCTTTTTTAAAACACAGCCCTATTCCTGTTCCTTGTCTGAGTTTTCTCCAGAGCACTCTTTATCTTCTCATAGACTATACTATTTACTTACATATTTCATTTTTTATCTGTTCTCTACTCCCACCATCACCACTGACATATAAGCTCTTTGAGAGCTGGAGTTTTTGTCTGTTTTCTTATTTGCTCTATCCCTGGTACCTAAAACAGGGCCTATAGACCATGGAAGGTACTCAGTAAGTATTTGTGGAATTAATGAGAAATCAGCCAGTGTGTTTTCTCATAAGTTACTAATCCATTTATCCTTATTAAATGTTCATCTTATTTTCCAGATCTTTTAAAAATCTTATTAAATAATGCCGCTATTAATAGTTTATTGCATATCATTAATTTCATCCTTTTTTCAGTCATTTCTTTGGGTCACATTTCCAGGGTGAACATTGTCAAATTGCCTTCCATAAAGATTTTTATCAATTTATAATGCCACCCACCGTTAATATTAATAGCTCTGTGTCCATGCTGCCTTGCCACCATTGGGTTTTAGCTCATCTTTACTTCTGCCAGTTTTATAGGTATGTGTCCTGTGATTATTTTGATTTGCATTTCTTTAACTTTTAAATACAATTGTTCATAAGCTCTTTATCTTCTGATATGAATTGCCTGATAATAGACTCCTAATTTTTTTTTTGGCAGGAATAAGGAAAAGGAGGTCTTGGATCCATATTTATTTATCCATATTCTTTTTGGATCAACAATACTAATGCTTATTCGTATTTGCTATAAGTATGCTTCCATCCTACCGTTCCTTTTACCTCTGTTTGCATTTCTGATTAAACTCTGAATGTGTTTTATTCGATACAGCTGTGGACTACTGTGCCTCGGAAAACCACGGGTGTGAACACGAGTGTGTAAACGCAGATGGCTCCTACTCTTGCCAGTGCCGCGAAGGATTTGCGCTTAACACAGATGAAAAAACATGCACAAGTAAGTTACACACACACACACACAGAGAAGCATTTGATAGGACTGCTACTGGGACTCTGGCCTGGGAAATCTCCCAAGCATGGATTAGCATATGATTATGTCATGGGGGGTCTGAAACCTCCTGCCCCATCCCTCCTCTGTCAGACCTTTCTTGACTGGTCCTAAGACCGTAAACCACTCTAGTTCAAGATCACCATTCAAGGAATCTGATGAAGGTGTCTTTTATTGGCCACCACACGTAGGGGTGTTCTTCCAGCTTCCGCTGAGCCTGCTGGTCACCAGGCCACCTTGCTTCCTGCCGACTCAGCCTGACTGTGCCCCTCGGTATGAACAGGGCTTGAGGAATGTTTTCACTGAAGCTTTGCGGCTTGTGAGCTTCAGCTCTGACTCCACACAAGTACCAGAAAATCGCTGAGCCAAAAAGAATTGAATGTGGTTTCTTCTGTGTTGGGGAGGGATAGGTGAATGGCAGTTTGCAGAGAACTGTTCATGTTTTGTTTGAGCTATTTAGCTCTATTTGATTTTAACTATAAATAAAAATCAGAAGTAATTTTAGCTCCCCAAATCTGAACATAAAACTCTACAAACTAAAGGTGATCACTAGTTTTGCAAAAGGATTCCGAAAGTGTTCTTTTAAATGTGAAGGTCCACCGAAGCCCTTAAGGGCTTGTGTGTGGATTATTATCCTCCTACAAGAAGGGTCATGTGAGAAAAGCTTGTTTTCAAAGTATGAGGGCCCAGCATTTTTAAAAAGTGAATTTTAATAGCAATTTAGAATAAGAAGGCATCTCTGAAACATACATCAATGAGAAAATAGGATTTTAATTCATAAAAAGTTCATGTACCTACAACGTTTCTAAAAATGCATCCATTATGTAAAGCAGTGTACACCTGCACAAAACCTCCTTAAACATAAATTTAACTCCTACTCTTCAGTCCCTAAATATCAACAGGTTATGAACACCAGAGCTGGAGACAGGGGTGCGTATGGAGCTACAGGGCTGCATTAAGTTAAAAACACTCATTTCTGGAGCCCTAACCATGTGCCAATAATGAATATGGCGAGGTGCTTCCCAGAGGAGAAGTTACCGTGGCAGAGTCTTGAGGGTGGAGCCGTCATTCCCAGACAAAGAAGGGTGAGATGAGCATTCCAGGAGAAGGGAAGATGTGCAAAGATATGAACCAGACAGGGTGTTTTAAATCTCCATGCCCAGCGTGTGACTGGCATGCAGCTGTTTGTTTTGTTTATTGACAGAATAAGTGAATGAATGAGTAGACTGCTTTGTTCCTCTCCCTTCCCTTCTGAATATTCTGAACTAGGAAACAGCAGCCTGGGCAGTGGTCATGGCGGGTGCGGGGGTGAGTCAGTACTCCCCTCAAAAGGGAGGCCCCATGCTGCTGGGGGCTAGCCTCGGTTCAAATCCTGGCTCCTCCGCTTTTTCTCTGGGTGATCTCGGGCAAGTTATTTATGCCTCACTTTCCTCACCTGTAATAGGGGGTGATGATACTGCCAACTTCACAGCATTGTCTTGAAGACTAAATGAGATAATTAGCAAATTGCCAGGTGCTAAGTTCTTGCAAGGGACGATACTGGCTTCAAAGGCTTTAAATTAGCATTTATTGAGCATATACCACAAGCCTGGGTTAAGTTCAAAGGTTCATGAACAATTCAAGACTTCCACTGGGAGCTGGTAGGGCACATAAGCCATGGCCACACAGAGCATGTCAGTCATGACGCCAGGCGTTATATGACTGGGGCCCACGGTGTGATGCTGACAAGACCCCTGGCAGGAGCTAAGGGAAGGAGACCAGTTAGATCAGAACAGGTGGAGATGCTGCCAGGCTCCTTCCTGCCTCTACAGAATGCCTTCCCTGGCTGGAGTCACCTGACTTCCACCCCACCCCAACCCAGTTCCCAGAGCGGCACTGTCTTCCCACACTGTGGCTCAGCCTGTCTCCTATCCCAGAGCCAAGGTCCAGGTTGGTGCAGGCAAGGAGGGCTCAGCCCTGGGATCGGACCGTGCAAGTGGATACTGCAGCGTAGGGGGCCTGGGAGAGGAGGTTTGGCTAGGAGCCAGGGGAGGGACTGATCCAGCTGGGAGGTCTCACCAACTAGGCACCGAGCCCAGCAGTTCAGCTGTCTCTGTCAGAGTAAGACCGAGGAGTGGGCCGCCCCAACGCGTGGGCCGGGAAGCGTGCTGGGAAATCTGAGGGGTCTGGGCAGGCCGCACCAGGGTGATAAGTCCCCCAGAAGAGCCCCCTTCCCACCATGCCGGGGGGGCGGGCAGGAGCAGGAAGAGAGCCGCGAGAGAAAGGAGACACTGGGAGAACTTGGAGAGCTGCGAGAGTAGGAAATAAGGCAAAAGCCCAGTTGTGAGGACCGAGATGGCCAGGAGTGCTCCAGATCTGTGGCAGGGACAAGAACTGAGAAATAGAGACCAGCTGAAAGGAACAGGCACATAGGATGGAGGCAGCAGCTCAGAATCAAGGTGGCCACCCTGTCAGGAAGCACCAAGGCATCCCATCAGCTTCTAGCCAAGTCAGCCTGGCCACTGCCGTGATGTTGAAAGATTTTAAAAAATGTTTTCCTGCCAGATGCAGTGGCTCATGGCTATAATCCCAGCACTGTGGGAGCCCAAGGCGGGAGGATCGCTTGAAGCCAGGAGTTTGAATCCAGCCTGGGCAACAGAGCGAGACCCTGTCTCTATAAAAAATTTAAAAAATTAGCCACCATGTTACAAGAACATTCGTACCTCCTTAATGTTTTGAAACTTAAAAAAAAAGGCCATTAAAATGTACACAAGCTACCCACTATTTTTTTTTTAAAAATCAATGTTTAAATACTTACAACAACAACAATAAAAATTAGCCGGGCATGGTGGCACATACCTGTACTCCCAGCTACTCAGAAGGCTGAGGCGGGAGGATCACTTGAGCCCAGGAGTTGGAGGCTGCAGTGAGCTATGATGCCAGCACTGCACTCCAGCCTGGGCAACAGAGCGAGACCTCTTTCTCTAAAAAAATTTTGAAACAACATTTGAACTTCTTATAAACTTGTGAAAAATAAAAGTAAAATAAACTCAGTTCCTTAAATTTCAGTCTCTATTTTTAACCAAAAGTATATTTGAAAGCGAATTCAATTAGTAATTGTGTAATTATTATCTAAAAAAGGTAGACTAGTTAATGTAATATACCAAGCATGGTTAATTTATTATTAAGCTGAAGTATACATAATAGAGCTTTATGTTCCTGAACAAGTACTATAATTTTAAATATGTGAGTAGTGTTCAAAAAAGGACTACCTTTTTTTTTTTTTTTAAATCAATTCCTTACCCTAAAGCAACCCATCCAAATCTAGAGAGGAGAAGGGAGGAAACACATAGGTACCACTGATTTGCAAAATATTGGCAAGACTTTTTCTGTGTTGTTGTAAAATATGCATAACATAAAATTTACCACTATAACCATTCAGTAGCTTTAAGTATGTTAACATTGTTGTGTGACCATCACCACCATTCTTCTCCAGAACTTTTTCATCATGCCAAACTGAAACTCTGTACCTGTTAAACACTAACTCACCATTCCCTGCCACTACCTCTATCCCCTGGAAACTACTCTTCTAGTTTCTATCTCTGCGAATTTGACTACTCTAGGTACCTTGTATACGTGGAATCATGCAGTATTTTGTTCTTTGGTGTCTGGTTTGTTTCATTTAACCTAATGTCCTCAAGGTTCATCCGTGTTGTGGCATGTGTCAGAATTTCCTGCCTTTTTAAGACTCCATAATATTCCACTGTATAAAGATGTACCCCATTTTGTTTATCCATTCATCAGTTGGACATTTGGGTTACTTTCACCTTTTGCCTATTGTGAATAATCCTGCTATGAACATGGGTGTTCAAATCCTTGCTTTCAGTTCCTTTGGGTATATACCCAGAAGTAGGATTTCTGGATCATATGGTGGCAAGACTTTGTGAGATCTAAACTGAAACCTTTACTCTTGAGTCAAGCCTGAGAAAGAACACTCTCAGATATCCAGGGCCTTTTCACCAGAAAGACATATAGAAGACTTCAGTGTACTAGACAGGGATTCATGTCTTTGGTATCAAGGAGACTATAGGGTTCAAGTCCAATGCTTCATCATCTAATGCCTGTAATGATGAATAAAAGCAATTGTGGACACAGTATTTTGCATGTTGCTCTTTATTATTTTCTGACTTTGAGATTATTAGGCTCATTGTTTTTCAGACTCCATTGATAACTTGGTTGATATTTCCATCCTCATTTTTCAAATAAGAATGCTTTGCACAGAGTAAGGCACTGAATGAATATTTGGTGCTTGCATTAAAAGCGAAATACAGAAGGAAATAATTTCATATTGAATCAGCAACAGAGCAACTAGAAAGTATCAGTTGTCAGGCTTCCTAGCCAGGAAATAGTTAATGTGCTGAGCCCTGCTACCTTCCTATAGCCTGTAATATGCCACTTTTGTGAGGCCCTGTGTGCATGAATCAAAGACTCTTGGTTGGAAGAGGCCTTAAAGTTCAATCTAGTTCTTGCCCAACTACCCATCCTACACTGTCCCCACTGTCCCATTGTCCAGCCTGCACTTGAACACCACCGACAGGACACTCACTATAGCCCATGGCGGTTCATTCCACTTTGTACAGCTCTGATTCTTAGAAAGTGATTTCCCAGACTGAGCTGATATCTACTTCTTTGCTCTTAAAGACCAACAGAACAAATTGAGCTTCTCGCATTCTTTGTGGTCACTAAGAATGAGTCATATCAGAATAACTCTATTTCCTTTAGTAGACTAACCAGGCATGGAAAATGTGGTAGCAGCTATCTGGACCAAATAGGCATTTGACCAGTTTGCTAAAGAGAGCCCATGCCTTGTGGACTAAATGGAGAAACGTGTGCTGAATGAAAGAATGATCGGTTGGGCTTGTAGCTGCCTGAATGTCTGTACCCAGAGAATGCTGATTGCTGAACTGAGACTCTCCTAGAAGGAGGTTTTTAAACAGCCTGGTGGGAAGAAGCCTTAAGGAGGGCATGAGAGCTGTCTTCCATTCTTAGTGACCTGTGTTGGTTCTTAGTGCACAATGTTTATGCATCTGAACCCTCACAAAACACTCCAGTAAGAGTAATAACCATAACCATTTATTCATTCAACAAATATTTTTTGAGCATCTGCTATATGCCAGATATGATTGTAGACACTGGGCTTCCAGCAATAAATGAAACAGACAAAAAAAAGCGATCTCTGTCTTTATGAAGCTAACATTTTATTAGAGCAGATTAAAAGAAGACTACAGGTCTCAACAGGAAAGGGACATTTGATCAAAGACTTGAAGGAGGTGAGAGAAGGAAGAGAACTTTGAGGCAGAGGAAACACAGCACCAGTGCAAAAGGACCTTAAGGCAGGAACTTGAGGCTTAGCAATGTTGAAGGACAGCAAAGAAGTTGTGTGACTAGAATAGTGTGAGGGACTGTGACATAGGCATTGTGGTCCATAGGGCATGACCTGCTCTCTCCATAGTCATGAATTTTGTTCCTATCTGCCTAAATTCCGGTAATACCCACGAGCTCATAGTTACTCCCCTATATGGAGGTCTGAAACTTGCTTTGTTTGTTGCCTGTATTTTGTTTTTTGGATGTTTAGTCTATTTGTGTTGCTATAAAGGCATAATGAAACTGGGTAATTTACAAAGAAAAAAGCATTTGGCTCATGATTCCGTTGGCTAGAAGACTGGGCGTCTGTGGAAAGCCTCAGGTTGCTTCCACTCACGGCAGAAGGTGAAGTGTAGCTGGTGTGTGCAGAGGTCTCATGGCGAAAGAGGAAACAAGGTATGTGGAGGGTGCCAGGCTCTTTTTAACAACCAGCTCCTGAGGGAACTAATAGAGCAAGAACTCACGCGTTACCGTGAGGATGGCTATTAACATGAGGACGGCACCAAGCCACTCAGGAGTGATCCACCCCTATGACCAAGACACCTCCCACCAAGCCCCACCTCCAACTTTGGGGATTAAATTTGAACACGAGGTTTGCGGGGACAGACATCCTAACTATAGCAGATATGGACATCTGAAACTACATATATTGTTTTCAGCAATGTTCCCTGATTATTTTTGTCTCTAAATCTCTGGGCACCTCCCACATTGTTCTTTTTTCTTTATTATTTATGCTGTTTTCCATGGCAACTAGTTTCACAATTATCAATATGTATATTTATTTTTAGTACTTCTGATTACAAAAGTAATACAGGTTCATTGGAGAAAACTAGTTCTTATAGAAATGAAATTGTACAAAACAATCTGTGATCCCGTTATCCAGAGATAACCATTATTAATACTAATTTGGTACTTTTCTTTAGTCTGTTTTTCTAATGTGTGATATATTCTTATATAATTGAGATCATACTCTATAACATTAAATCATAAGCATTTTGACATGTCATTTAAATTTTATTAAAACTATTTTAATGTCTACATAATATTCTATCATTTGTTCAACATGTTTTTATGGCTGCTCAAATTGTATTGTGATAAACATTCTTATGTGTAAATCTTTGTATTTCTGGTCATTTGCTTAGGAACAAAACAAAAAGGAATCAAAGGCTATTAATATTTTTAAGGCTTTGATGCATATTCAAAATTGCTTTTGAAAAACATATCAATTTACACTCTACCATAAGTGTTTTGAGGCAATTTTAAAAATTTTTGCTAATTTTCTAGGATAAAACTTCTTCTCATTGCTTTATTTATGTTTTAATACCTTTTCTTCATAAAATTATTCAATTATATCTATCCAATTTATAAATGTATATTTATTGGTGTTATTATTTCATTAATGAATAATGTGCTCTAATATGAGAGATTGTAAGGGACTCATAAGCTCCATGAGGCAGGGACTGTGCCTTTTTGTTCACTGCTGATCCCAGTGCCTGCCTCACGGTAGATATTCAGAGAATATTTATTGAATAAATGAATGAAGTAATGAAGGAGCAGTGAGGTTAACACTTTTTAATATATTAGACATTCAAAAGAAAGGAAATAATAAAGATCTGAGCTGAAATGAAAGAAAAAGGAGACATAAAACCCAATAGAGAAAATTGGTAAAACCAAAAGCTTGTTTTTATGAGAAGATCAATGAAATTGGTAAACATCTAGCCAGACTAGTCAGGGAAAAAAAAAGAGAGAAGACACAAATTACCGATATTAGGAATGAGAAAATGGACAA
>JAQIFY010002884.1:0-12991 GCA_028533085.1 Varecia variegata | reverse complement strand
TATATACATGTATATTAATTGGCTGTTGCGATTGTGGAGACGGGCAACTCTGAAATCTTTAGGGCAGTATAGAGCAGACCATCTGTTTGAATACTACTCCTGGTGGGGGCTGATGTTACTTACAGTCTTGAGGCACAATTTTTTTCTTTCTCAGGGAAAATTCAGTTTAACAATCAAGGCCTTTTCACTGGTTGGATGAGGCTAGGATTACAAAAGGCATTTTACTTAAAGTCAATTGACTGTAGAAGTTATCCACTCCAAAAAAAAAAAAAAAAAATACCTTCACAGGAGCACCTAGATTACTGTTTAATTGACAAACTGTATGCTCTAGTCTAGCCAAGTTGATACATAAAATCAGTATCACAGTTAACCTCTTGTCAATCTGACACCCATATATATCTCCTTAAAACATATATAATCTCCAAATAAAGTAAGTAACAAAATCATACTTGCAAGTAACATAATATACCTATCCTGTGTACAATTAAAACTTGCTAACCCTCTCCCTCAAAGAAGATGCAAAGTCTGTGGGTGTGAGTTATTCTTCTCCTTAATAATTCTGTGACTTAAATAATGTAGTGCAATGTCAGGTATTATTAATATATCTCATTTAAGATAATAAGGAGATGAGAAGGAATAATTTTTTAAATGATACACATACAAAATAGATACACACATATTCATAACAAAATTAGGAGTAACTACTCAGAACAGTTGCAGAATTACAGACTTAATTTCTTCACCTGGCCATCTGGTCATAGCTGGTATTTATAACTATCTTCTTCCACTAACCATTCCCTATTCACTGTCCTCAGCAGGTACATCAGCTTGTCATGCTTCTTTGCCTATTGGAGTGACATTCATTACTGAAGGGTTTGGGCCATTAGTAATCCTGCTTGGATTATGTTGTCATATTTTTCTATTGCCTTTAATTACAAGACATGATAGAACTTAGAGATACCTTAAGTATTCCCTATATTCCAGATATACTCTTCTTTACCCTTTTTGTTTAGTAGCAGTCCAATTTCCTTCTGGTACTTAGGATCCATCACCCAAGCCAATATAGAAGCTTCGTTCTTCACCAGATTAGCAGGCATGAGGAGTTCAAAGTGGCCAGGTTGTTAATCAGTGTTGTGTCTCTTGGTGGAAGTGTCCCTCCCTTTGGAACTAAGACCTCTAGAGCAGCAAAGCATAAGGTTGCAGGGACATAGAGGAAGCAAAAATTTTGCTAATGGATCACTAGGAGTGATAGTGAGTGACATTTCTCCCATTTTTATCCCCCGATGACTATACTGCAGAATCACGGCTATGGGATAGAGTACCATATATAGGATGGACATATACAGCCTGAGGGCACAGCCTTAGCCTTGCAATTGCGAACTAGCTGATGCATGTGCCAATCTCTGTATCTGAGTTTTCATAAATCTTCTGTGTCAATGTAAGATATTAATGATAAAGGAAACTGGGTAAGGAACATTAAGGAACTGTCTGTACTATCTTTGCAATGTTATGTGGTCAAGAAGACACATAAAACTATCCATCATGAAATGTAAATTCTCACCTAGGCAGTATGAGACAGGTGACCAAGGGGGATCTTCGGCCCTCATGTCAGTCTAGAAAACATTCTGAAATAGAATTTCAATATTACTTAGACCCATCTCCAAAAGTAGGATGCATAGGTAAAATCCCCTTTTGATTAGTTAGCTGTTGTGAAAACTTCAATCAATTATTAATTTTAGTGCCTTCTTAATATGTTTGTCATCTCTAAAATGGAAGTATTAATATTAATAGAACCTACTTTATAGGATTGTTACTAAGATTATATTAGTTAATACATGGGAGAGAATTTAGGACAGTGGCACATGATAAGTGATCAATAAACATTAACTATTACTAATATTATTATATATCATGACGTAAATGCTCTAAATTCTACAGATAAAAAATATGAAAAGGTACATAATATAGGGACATGCCTCAGGAGTGGAGCATAGCTCCTTTTTTTGCCATACTAACAGTACTTTTTTGACTTAGGATAAGTACTTAACCTTTTTAAAAGTTATTTTCACCATCTTTAAAATAATATTAACAATATTTACCTTGGTAGATGGGTATGCAAACAAGAACAAATATATTTACAGAAATTAGCATATAGAATATTATAAAATGTATGATCATATTATACGATTATTGGACAACTTTTATTAGTTTAATTTACTGCAAGCAGATTCTACAGCCTGTTTTATACTTCTTTGGATAAGTCTTTAGCTTAATATGTAGTCAATCCATGAATGATATAATTTTCTTGTTAGATGTTTTTATGATTTTAGAATTAAGCTCATTCATGAATGAAATATTTTTAGGGAAAAATGTCCACACACATATATGCATAAATGTATCATTATGCCTTTTAGAATTGCAGTCCTGTTATAATCTGTCAACCCTGTTAAGCAGATATATTTTCCTTTCATGAATAAGAACTAGACATTTTTACTTAGTTTCATGGGACTGTATTTAACTTGACAAATTACTGTGAGAATATTTCTACATGATACATATAATTTAAAGACATTCTTTTTATTGAAAAATAGATTAGTATGGTATAAATGCATCTATTCTTAAGTGTACATGATGATAAAGGACCAATTTACATTAATTTTAAAAGATGGTTGAAGGAATTAATTATCTATTTTTCACTTAGTTCATTATATAGAAATAGAAATATTAATTTAAAACAGTAATACCTTTCCAAATATTATCTAAATATGCCCAAAAATACTAATAAGATTTTTTGACCTTTTTAAATTCAATGTATGGCATATTATTACTGCATTCATAATTACCATGAAAATGCACATACACAGTAATCATAAACATCCAATGGATATTTAAAGTTGTATCATTTGTCTTATGATTAAAAAGATGGCAAACTGAGGCAGTTATATTTGGATCATTGAATAGGCTTTTTCTTTATTTTTAATCATGTTTTAGAGACCTGGAGAGTAAAGGATAACTAACCATGTGGGCAGATGTATTCTTTCCTGCTCCCCAACATCATTTTTTTAATGTAGGGAAATGATAGAACCATTTGACTCTTACCATCAAATCATAGTCAAATCAATAACTTCTTGCTTGTGCCCTATTCATATGACAAGAGTACTTACTCTTTTTCTATTTTCATATTGAGACACTAATTAAACTTTAGAGTAGTATTTTTCCTCTTTTCATATATTTTTTACCTCTTTAGGCCCTTGATCATATATATTCAACAATTTCCTTGTGTAAGAACCTAGTTTGTAGATATGATTCAATTTTTTTATTTATGTCATACCTGATCATGAAATACTATAAAATAATATATACACATATGTGTATACATTTTCCAAAATCAAATACATAATTTTATCATCATTAAAGAGCAAAATATGCTCTAAGAATATAAATTCAAGAAAAACATCTTATCAATCATATCTAATTTTTAAAAGTGAGAAAGATTAAAAATAGAGCTTCTAACCATATAAGAATTTTTGGAACACTAATATGTATTTGGTATCTAGTTAGATGCTCTAGTAGAGTGTTAAGGATTAAGAAACAAATAATAATGGAATATGTTAAGTGTTACTCCTAGTAATATTCTTAAAGGAATACAAAATTAAATAGAAAAGTTGGATAGAAATGCATGTTTGAAAAAAGCATATAAAATTCATATTATGTTAAGCTAAAACACAAAGTGTTTCTGCATCTTGGTTCGGAGGAAACCAAGAAATAATCATACCTGTAGAAAGATGGGAAACAGTAGTGCTATTACTTGCATACATTGAGAAAGACCAAGCTCACCTAGGGGGAAATTTGTAGTACGTATAAAAATTACTTTCTTGAGAATACTTAGCAAGGGTGGGGCTTTGAATGTAAGTTAGTTTAAGTGATATACACTATCATTTATGTAACTATAGTGGCTACTCTTCTAAGATTTATAAACCATTTAGCACATTGTTTCTTTTTTATTCAAGATTAGCATTTAAAGTTCAAAAAAGCAATTGCCAATGGAGAATTTCAGTGCATTTCTCCACAGAAATGAAAAATATATGGAAATATAGCTATGTCTTGGGGGAATGGAATTATTTATTTACATCAGTTTTTTTCCAGAACTTATCTTGCAGAACAGAAAACCAGAGAAATGCTAC
Source organism: Varecia variegata (assembly GCA_028533085.1). NCBI lineage: Eukaryota > Metazoa > Chordata > Mammalia > Primates > Lemuridae > Varecia > Varecia variegata. Next base: position 8,807 of record JAQIFY010002884.1, on the reverse strand, counting down.
ACAAAAATATTCTGTTTTTAAATAATGAGAAACACTACATAGGACATTTTTCCTTTTAATGAATCATGAAACATATGGGTATATTAAAGACCTTAAGAAGTTATACAGTAGAGAATGCTGTCGTACTTTAATTATTTTCCAAATACTTGACTGTGGAATGCATTATCCATACATTTGGCTTTACAAATCAGCAAAACAGTATTTTGTTGTTTCATTATAAAAATATGTCACCATCACTATGGCATTATTATATTTTGTTTATATGATAAAAGAATATATTATTGAAAAAATTTCAAAATAATATAACTTCATTAAATGTATTGTTAATTAATGCTGGAACTAGAGAGATATTAGTTAATGATAAGTAAATAAAAACTATGTAATAGACAATCTCTTATTTCATAGGCTTTAGTCTATCTTATATTACTAAATTTTCAGTTAATAGAGTCATTTTAAAAAATCTTCAGCAGCACCCAGGAGCAGGAATTTATTTTTTTGATCAATTATATGAAATATAACTAAAAACTTGTCACATTGCCCATCAAATAACTAGTAATAAATATTTCATGGGATAGTTTGATTTTTCAGTTAACTTTTTCTTTTATCAACTTCATGCATGAATTTATACACAAAAATGCACCAATTGGTTTGACAGATACATACGCTGTCGTAACTATGAACTGCAACAATCAAGATAGAGAACATTTCCAATATCCCATAAAGTCTTTTTAGATCCTACTGAAGTTAATTCCACCTTCAACCTAACCTCAGGTAATTCATGAATCTAGAAAAAAATAATAAACAAGATATGACATAAGGTATGAAATTCATTCTATAAATCACGTGTTAAGAGTTTATATTTATTACAATGACAAAAATAAGTAAATAAACTGACATGCATACTGCCAAAATGTGACTTTGATTGCCATATATCCTTTCATAAGATATCAGTCTCTCTTGGATTTTCTGAATATATTAGGATGATTTCTTCTTTTTCACGGACTAAAAATTCAACTAAAAGTGAGACTGTAGGCTTCGTACAACCTTCTGTATTAGGAGTATATTTTTCTCTTTATGGCTAGAAAAGGCAGAATTCAGGCTGAAAGATTTTAAGAGAAAAATGTTAATTAAATATTTAAGAAAAGGATAAAATGGACATGAAGAGAAATTTTTGAAAAGAAGGTAGACTAATACCCAAAAAACATATGAAAAAATGCTCAATATCTCTAGTCATCAGGGAAATGCAAATAAAAACCACAATGAGATATCACTTAACTCCAGTGAGACTGGCTTTTATCAAAAAGTTCTAAAACAATAAATGTTGGCATGGATGCAGAGAGATACGAACATTCATAAACTGCTGGTGGGACTGCAAACTAGTACAACCTCTATGGAAAGTAATATGTGATACCTCAAAGAACTAAAAGTAGAATTATCATTTCATCCACCAATCTCACTACTGGATATTTACCCAAAGGAGAAAAAGACATTTGCACTCGAATGTTTATAGAAGCACAATTTACAATTGCAAAGATGTGGAAACAACTCAAGTGCCCATCAATACATGATTGAATTAATAGAATGTGTTATATGTACACCAGGGAGTACTACTCAGCCATAAAAAATGGTGAACTACCTGTCGTATTATCCTGGATGGAGCTGGAGCTCATTCTTCTAAGTGAAGTATCATAAGAATGGAAAAACAGACACCACATATACTCATCATTAAATTGGTACTAATCAATCCACACATATGCACAGGTGGAAGTAATATTCATCAGTGTAGGGCAGGTCGGAGGGGGAAGGAGAGGATGGGTAACTTCACACCTAATAGATGCGGTGCGCACTGTGTGGGTGGTGGGCATGCTTGTAGCTGTGACTCTGGTGGTGCAAAGGCAATTTATGTAAGCAAAGCGTTCATATCCCCGTAATATTCTGAAATTAAAAAAATAAAAGAAAGAAAACAACCCTATTTACAATGGATAAAAAATAAAATACTTTGATATAAACTTAAGTAAAGTAAGGATAACAAACTTAGAGATTTTTCTCAATAGGAAAGCATGAGCATGGTTTCCCCACTAAATATTCTTTAGTGGGGAAAAAGTAGATAAAGCATTTATGCATATTAGAGTTAATTGAAGTTTAAATAATTTCAGAATTGTCTTCTCTTTGTTTTGAAATATGAAGGATGTTTATGCTTTGTTTTGTTTCATTTTGTTCCAGTTTTGTTTTCCCATCTAAGAAAAAATTAAATATGGATTCCCTCTCCCTACCTTTTAGATAATTCAAATATTATATATATTCTTAAATTTTATGATCTCTTATTAGTCTTGAAATAGGTGTTATTTATACCTTTAGCTTCAGTTTCTCATAAAAAATTTGTGTAATTTTTTTTTACTTCCTGTTTTCTGTATGTCCTCACAAAAGATTACACTTAATGGAATAAAGCAGTTTGCCTTGATTTTCTTTTCATATTATAATGGTATAGAATGTAATCACCTGTAACATTATTTGATCACCAGATATGAACTGACTTCAAGAATAATGATGGTATCAACTATTATGTGGAGGTATATGATCCCTAGATATAGTAGAGTTGTGTTCTCAGTAATTGTATCTTATGTAAAGTAGCTACTGTTATTCAGGAGCACTGGCTGTTACTGAGCATAAAGAAGTCTTGAGGGAGGTATCTCTGTTTCATGTCTTGAAAACGGTAAGAACACAGCTGCCAATATAAGTACAGAATCAATGAAAATAATGCAGAAAGGTAACTCTAAGGGCAAATCACTGCAATATTTGAATTTTGAATTAAAATTAATGAAATTTTTATTGCTGTATATGCATTCATTAAAACTCCTTAACCAACAATTGCCAAGAAAACATTATCAATGTAGAATCTTAAAATACAGCATTCACCATTGATATATTAATAGTCTCAAATGCCTTTTTTCTCAAAAGAAAAAAACACTGAAATTTATTTAGATTTAAATGAAATGAAAAAAATTTATGGAAGAATACATCAAAATTTGTTACCAAAGCAAAGTGATATTTGTGAGATAAAGATTAACATTCTTTCAAATGAACTTATATTTTAGTTTCATTTTCACAGAAAAGTTACAAACATAGTACAAAGATTTCCTCTAAACCCCACACCAGTTTCCCCTATATTAACATATGACAATATGGTAATTTGTCACAATTAATTAATCAATATTCATATATTATTATTAGTTAACCTCATACTTTGTTCAGGTTTTCTTAGTTTTCACCTAATATCTTTTTTCCATTTCAGGATATCCTCCAACTTACCACGTTATATTTAGTTGTCACGTCTTCTTAATCTCCTCTTGGCTGTGACAATATTGTTTCTCAGACATTTCTTATTTTTGGATGATCTTGACAATTTTGAGTACTGGTCAGGTATTTTGTAGAATGTCCCTCACTTGGAAATTGTTGGATGTTTTGCTCATGATTTGACTGACCTTATGAGTTTTGGGAAGGAAAACCACCAAAGAAAATTGATAAGTTCATCACATAAGATCAGGAATGCAAACAACCAACATGATTTATCACTGTTCATGTTGACTTTCTTCAACAGAGTAAGGTAGTGTTTGTCAGCTTTCTCTCCTACAAAGTTACTTTTTTCTTCCTTTCCATACTGTACTTTTAGGAATAAAGTGTTCAGATCTACTTAAGGAGTGAGAATTTATTCTCTACTTGAGAGTAGAGTACCTTGAGAGTAGAGTACCTACATAAATGACTTAGAATCCTTCTGCACAGAAATTTCCTATTCTTCCCCATTTATGTATTCAAACATGTCTTAATTACGTTATGGTCTTACTGATTTTATTTTATACACTGAATTATAATCCACTACTACTTTATTTGTTTTGATGCTCAAGTTCTTTCACCTTTGGCTATTTGAAGCTCTTTCAATTTTCTGCCTTTGACATCCATTTCCTTATGAGTTTTATTTAATTTATTCATTTAGGTGTGCTGGTTACTACTGGAGTGTATTTTCTTCTAGAGTATTTCAGCTAACAGAGCAAGAAAAGACATGTGTGTATACTAACCAGTATATATAAATATATTTGTAAATATTTCTAATATATCCATCTGTATCTGCATTAAACTAGCATGAGTTCATACTATCTCCAACTCTAACCCATTAACACATGGATTATTCTACCCTTCTCACCTTGTTTGTCTGAAACCTCTCATTCAAAGAATGAGAAACCTGGCTCCCACCATCTGACATCCATTTATTTCTTTGTTTAATTATAGTGTACATGCATACTGATTTCAGAATTGCTAACCCATACCTTCATAGGAAATAACTACAAAATACAATGCCTATGAACCATTTTGTTTGTCTTTGGTCTTAAGTTCCCCTCATTTACAAGGTTACTTAACAATTTTTCTACTAGCCCCCCTGAAGTTTGGTTACTTCATATACTTACATACATTTAGATTTTTTAAATTACAGTCTGTAGTCTATCCTGGAAATTCCTGACCTCCTGCATGATTTTTGAAACTTTGCATACATTAAAGTTTACTATTCACGCTGTAAAATTCAATGGGTTTAACACACATAGTATCATCCACCATTCTAGTGTTAAATGGAACAGTTTCACTGCCCTAAAAATACTCCGTGTTTCATCTTTTCAACCCCCCAGTCCCATCTGAATCCCAGGCCACCACCAATCTATTTATTGCTTTGATTATTTTACCTTTGACAGAATGCCATATATATTGAATCATATAGTACTTAGCTTTTTATGGTAATTTTTTCAAATAGCAATATGCATTTAAGATTTATCTATGCATGTGTTTTTGTGACTTGGAAACTCATTTCTATTTATCGCTGAATAATACTCCACTGTATGAGTATACCACAGTTTCCAATTTATCCTTTCATCTTTGAGGGACATCTTACTTGCTTCCACATTTTGCCAGTAATAAATAAAGCTGCTATAAATATTCACTTGCAAGTTTTTGTGTGAACATGTTTTCAAATCAGTTTAGTAAACACCTAGGAGCACAGTTTTTGGATGGTATGATAAGAAATATGTTTAAATTAAAAAAAACTGTTAAGCTGGCTTCCAAAGTAGCTTTATAATTTTGCATTCCAAACATCAGCAAATAAGTTTCTGTTGCTTTTCATTCTCACCACCACCTGGAGTTGTCTTATAGATGTATAGTGGTGTCTTTTTGCATTTCGCTAATACCAGTGATCTTGAATATCATTTCATATATTTATTTTACATCCACATATATTCATTATCAAAGTGTCTGTTCAGATATTTTGCCTGTTATTTAACTGATTTTGTTGTTGTTTTTCATTGTTGAGTTTTATGTATTCTTTGTATATTTTGGATACAAACCTTTATCACATATATGTTCTGTTAATATTTTCTCCCAGTCTGTGGCTTGTCTTTTCATTCTCTAAACAGTGTTTTTCACAGAGAAAAAAAAAATTCAATTTAGATTATTAACATTTTAAAATATAAATTCTATATTATTGGCTTTTTGTATTTGTTATATGTGTTATTTTTCACTTAAAATAAAGCGTACAATAAGATAAATATTTTAAAATGTTTTTGTCAAGTAATTTAGTACTAAAATAATCTTTGTGTATATTTTGTGTATGTGTCTGTTACATTTTGAATATAATAGAGCTACTTAATGCAAGATGTAGAGTTTCCATTTATGACAAGAAACATGAGAGAACTTATAAAACATACAGCATCTGAGTGATCACTTAGTCATCTTGTAAATTATGAATATGGAATATGCATTCAAATTTTTATATTTCCAGATACACCATTCAAAACATTCTATTTATTATTAATAAAATAACTGAATAAAAAGTTTACTGAGTATTGACTTTCCTCATTGGTTCAATAAAATTTCAGAAAAAAATTGTTGTTAACATTTCTAAGCAGCATCTTTTGCATTATGAGCTCACAAATTTCACTTAGACCTGTTTATAATTTTATTAACTTCTCTAAAAATAATTTTGATAGGTACAGTCACAGAAAATATATAATATTTTAAGTTGGTAACAGGTTTTCAGCACTCAGCTAGACTATTCCTAACTGACTAGAACTTTCAAATAGGTTTTTTGAGCTATCATGTAGAAAATCTATATATGTAGAAAATCTGTGTAGCAATCTATGCGGAAAACCTCACTATCAGTTTTCATGCTAGCTTAAAAAATAGCATAAAATCGTCTGTTAGGATTGCCTTATTTTCAAAACGTCAGGCATATGTTTGCTTCTAAAGGCAACATTAAAATTCACTTTTTTATTCTAGGACTGTACACATTATAGATTTCCACTGTGTATATGATTAAAGTTCATGAGTATGAGAGGGGAGAGAATTCTAGTAAATATAATTACTGTGCTTGAAAAACCTTGAAGAGCTCAAAAATGTCACAGTGCTGTAACCTCGGGTTGTATTTCTGACATCACAAATGTTTCCTATGAGAGAATGAGAGAGCGAGTGGAGGCTTAAATACAGAAATTATAGGAAGCAATTGAAGGCTAGGCTGAACCCTTCACTGGAGTGATAAAAGCCTTTACCAGTGATTTTTGTTATGCTTCAATTACTTACTTTTCAATTACACTTTCTCTTTAGTCCTAGCTCTCCTCTTCATACTGTTACACACACATTCAATAGCTGTCCTTTCTTATTAATCAAGCGCTGGAAAACGAAAAATATTTTCTCAAAGGCCTGTATAGCTAACAAGAATGATGGTGGATTTAAGTAATGCTTGAATTTAGGGGAATATTTCAAATCAGTCACAGACCCACAGAGATCCTGAATAGTTTATGTGCTTATTTTCCCTTATTTTCAAAGATTTTTCAAGTAAGTTAGTAGTTGTATCAGTTTAGACTAAGTAACTAATTGTCTAAAGCTCATTGCCTTGCAGAACCAATGAAGATGAACCCAGAGAAGATCACAATGATGAGTTGAAAACATGAAATAAAGCTCAAATGTCCCATTATCATTTATTTAAAATCTCTTAGTGCATACCCTTTCTTATTTACTGTCTTAAAATTGTAAGGTAACAACTAATTTATATACCTATGAAATGATATCACTCATATCATACCCTTAAAAAAATTCTCCAAACATTATTTCTCAAGAATAGTTCTAGAATCACCACTTGAATCTGTGTCACCTTGGGGAGTTCTAACATAAAAATGCCTGTGCCTCATCCCCACTGACTCAGAAGCAGGTACTAAGTCTCTTGGAGTCTGTATTTTTACTACTGTTTACAACTTACATAAAATGGAGTTTGAGAACCACTCTCCTAAACTCTTCATTGAGAGCATATTGCTTTTAAACCTAAATTAATTAGGTAATGTGCATGTTACTTCATTTGTTAATTCATTTCATTAAATCTTAAAGGTAAATGAAGTAGGCCCTAATTAAAAAAAATAATAATAAAAATAAGAAGATGGTGGATGAGAAACACGTCCAGCCAGAGTGTCTCTGCAAGAAGGAAAGATTTTTTTTTTTTTTTTTTTGAGACAGAGTCTCACTCTGTTGCCCAGACTAGAGTGAGTGCCGTAGCGTCAGCCTAGCTCACAGCAACCTCACACTCCTGGGCTTACGCCATCCTACTGCCTCAGCCTCCCAAGTAGCTGGGACTACAGGCATGGGCCACCATGCCCAGCTAATTTTTTCTATATATATATTTTAGTTGTTCATATAATTTCTTTCTATTTTTAGTAGAGACAGGGTCTCGCTCTTGCTCAGGCTGGTCTCGAACTCCTGAGCTCAAACAATCCTCCCACCTCAGCCTCCCAGAGTGCTAGGATTACAGGTGTGAGCCACTGCGCCCGGCCTAAGAAGGAAAGATTTTACATTAAAGTGATAAAAACAGTCAGACAAACGTAGATCGGATGACGGTCAGAAGGAAGGGTGCCCAAACCTACAGGAGACTCCAGGGGGAAAGGTTGTGGAGCAGAACTGCAAGAAGAAGGGCATCAGCAGAGTCTAATAAACCCCGAGAGGCTTGGAGACCAGCAACAGGGGTAGGTGGAGCAGTTAAATTTCCCCTCCCTTGAATCTCGGACTGCTGGTGGGCTCCTGAGCTACTGGAGAGACTTGCGGACACCAGCCCAGAGACAGCTGCCACCAGTGTGCAGTGAGCCTCTTGTGGACAGGGCACCGGGCTCCCAGGTCCCCTGGAGCAACTTCTGCCCCGCAGACCCAAGCCATTCGTCAGGGGCCATATTGCTTCATTCTCTCCTTCCCTTCCCCTCCCCGAGGCTGCTGAGAGAGACAATTTAGCTGTTAAGTAGATAGTGAGGGATTCCAGGTCTCCTAGGTATGAAAGTCAGTGCTGTTGCCCCATCTTGGTCCTGCCCCACCCTAATTCTCCGTACCTGGGGGAGGAGGGAATACTCTACAAATCTGCCAATCAGAACTTGGCACACCAGCTGCAAAGAATGCAGAGGAATCTCTAGCCCACAGGCCAAGAAATATGGGCACCATAAAGTCCGGAAAGTGACCTAGAACCCACATGCACAGTTAAGGCTCAGCTCATGTGACTCCCAACTGTCCAATCAAAGTGGTTCCATGGTGACCTCTGAACCCACGAGGGAGGGCCCTATCTAGGCACTGTAAAATAAGATGAAGACCATAGCCAAGCTCTCTCTCTCTCTGCACATCGCACTCATTATGTATGTATACACCCATCCCCTCCCCACCTCACATCTGCCTGACACCCGATTAATGTTATTTCTATATGTGCTCTTAGGCATTGATCAGTGAAATCAACTTGATGGTGAGTA
>JAQIFY010002883.1:0-12992 GCA_028533085.1 Varecia variegata | reverse complement strand
CACCAGAAAATTGGTTTCCCTGATCATCACCTAAGTACACATTTGGGAATAACACCAATTGTGTATTGGACAGAGGTGGGGGGTGGGGGGAGGGGGATGGGTGTATACCTACATGATGAGTGCAATGTGCACTGTCTGGGGAATGGGCACGCTTGAAGTTCTGACTTGCGGGGATGGGGGTGGGGGAGGGGATGGGTGTATACCTACAAGAAGAGTGTGATGTGCACTGTCTGGGGAATGGACACAATTGAGGCTCAGACTCGGGGGAATGGGAGGGACATGGGCAATATATCTAACCAGAACTTTTGTACCCCCATAGTAAGCTGAAATAAAAAAAAAAAAAAGCTCAAAATGTGTGAATATGGGAGTAGAAGAGAGCTAACCTACAGATTTGTTTTTCTTTATTTGTGATCCATGTTAAGTCAGTATCTTGTTATGTTTTTAGTAAGCCTCATGGTAACCACAAAGCATAATTCTGTAATATATGCACTAGAAATAACAAGCAAGAAATTAAAACATACTACTGGAGAAAAATCACTTAACCACAGAGGAAGAGAGTAAGATAGGAAGAAAAAAAGAGAGGAGTTACATGACTAGAAAACAGGTAACAAAATGGGAGTAGTAAGGTCTCACCTGTTAACAATGACACTGAATGTAAATGGACTAAATTTTCCAATTAAATGACATAGAGTGGATGAATGGATAAAAATACAAGACTCGACTATATGTTCCCTACAACAAACTCACTTTATCTATAGAAACACAGAAAGACTAAAAGTGAAAGGAAAGAAAACAATAATCCCTGCAAATGGAAACTAAAAAAGAAGCAGTAATAGCTATAATTATATCAGATAAAATAGACCTAAGTCTAAAACTGTAAAAAGAGACAAAGAAGCTCATTTTATAATGATAAATAAGTCAATTCAGCAAGAAGATATAATAATAGTAAATATCTATACACTCAATATTAGAGAACTCAAATACATAAAGCAAATATTAGTAGATCTAAGGGGAGAGATAGACTGAAATACAGTAATAATAGGAGACTTCAACACACCAACTTTGACAATAGACAGATCATCCAGTCATAAAATCAGCAAAGAGCCATCAAACTTAACCTGCACTTTAGAACAAATGGACCTACTCAATATGTACAGAAAATTTCATTCAACAGCTTCAGAATACACATTATTCTCCTTGGCACATGGATGATTCTCCAGATAGACCATATGTTAGGACAAAAAACAATTCATAACAAATTCAAAGAGGTCAAAATCATATCTAGTATCTTTTCCACCCAACATACCTAAACTAGAAATCAATAACAAGAGAGTCTTTGGAAACTATAAAAATATATAGCAATTAAACAACATGTTCCTGAATAATCAATGGGTCACTGAATAAATTAAGAAGGAAATGTTAAAAAATGCTTTGAAACAAATGAAAATGGAAATAAAAAATATCAGAACCTACAGGATACAGGAAAAGTGGTTCTAAATCTAGACTTCAAATAAACAACCATGAACCTCAATGAATTACACAAGAAAGAACACACTCGACCCAAAATTAATAGAATTAAAAATCTAAGCAGAAATAAATAAAATTGAAATTTAAACGATAAAAAAATCCATAAATTTGTTTTTTGAAAAGATAAAATTGGCAAACATTTAGCTAATGCCTAATTATTATACTAAGGAAAATTATAAATATTATTTTGAGGCTTATCTAGTTTAATAGTAATTTTCTTATTACAAGTGATCATTGCCAAAATTCAACAGCCTCTTGACTTTCAGACAAAGTGTCAAGCTCACTTTATTATATAATTCTCCTTTTGATCTATCTTTAATTTTATACATAAGATAATATATTCACACTGATATAAAAAATAAACATAGTAGTGATTCACATATTATACTTCAAGTTATGCATTGTCCTAAAATTATACATCTCAGGACTTATTCTTTGCCTTTAATAAATTTTAACTCATGGCATATTGGAAGATTTGTACTTTGTGTACCATGGATAAAGAAGAAAACTAGGGTCCCAAAGTCTCTACATATGTAGAAATCATGTAGGAATATTCTATCTCATTTTTATGCAGTAAACATCCTCTAGGTATGTGGCAATTATATAGGTTAAGATGAAATGGAAGACATGTGTTAGCCTTTCTCAGGAGTTTGATATTTGACTCCAATTATCAGAGTGGATTTTGCAGTCTGAGCTAAAGATACAAACTCATTTTACATGGGCCACAGACAGTCATTGGGGTTAATAACTTTTTGTCATTACTAACCTACCTCAAATCTGAACTGGTGACCTAGAAGCAAAGGACTGCCTATGTCATTATAAATCTTCCAATTGCTTTCTCTAGTTTGTATTTTAAGTATTTTACTTAAATAAATTATTATAGCATCAGACTCTTGAAATTGTGTGATACCATTTTATAAACTCTAGTCCAAGGCCTAATTGTTAAGTTTAGTATGTATCTATTACTAACACATACTATTTTCCAGAATTTAAAAAATATGTATTTCTGTGAATTTTCCCAGTGGTATTTGCAGATCCATTTAATCTTTTTAAGATGGTTCTACAGAATTATAATCACTGCTGTCTACAGCATACAGATAAATCCAGCACCTTCTTAAATAATACATAGGCTCCTGATTGTCTATAATTGACTTTTCCACTAGTGATTAAGACTGGTTTACTGCATTTTTAACTGTTCTGTGAAGCCAGTTCCTTCATCGGGTAAATATTATAGATGTAAATTGCATTACTCTCACCAGTGCTGTTGGTAAAGTACAGCTAAGTTTCACTCCAAGATTTCTCTCAAGTTAAAGACATAATTCCTAAATGTAGGAATTTTCCAAAGGCAATAAAAATGGCTGTCTGGAATTGAGATTTAATTTATTCATGGAAAAAAAAAAACTAATTTGAACAGAGATTACTTCAAACTTGAGAACTGGTATCCTTTATTTTGTAATGTTTAGGAGGGAACAAACTAGGTGAGTACCTTATTGAATTAGTAGAAACAAATCAAAGTTACTAAGTGAACATATAATTCTTTAAAATACTGACTTGGGAATACTACTTCTGTTCCTTACACTCCTCCTTATGCTTCTCCTCTTCCTCCTTCTGTGTACCATGGTGAGTGAAGTGCAATTACCCTACTGTTGAAATTATTTGGAATAAACAACTCAGCAGAGAACAGTCATGTTGTCATTGACTATGCATATAACAAATAAAACATAAATTTTCTAGATTCAGACATTTGCAAAAGTGTGTGTGTGTTTGCACATAAATACATGTGCTCCTAGCTATTGGAGACAAAGAAAGGTGTTACTAGATACTACAAGAACCCATGTCCTCAGCACCATGAATAAAAAGCACATGCTAATAAATTGTAGGGAAAGAATATTCTTTCCATCCATAGACTAACTTCTCTCTAAAGTAAAATGTAATGTATTGCTAAGATTTAATATGTTTCAGGTATCCCTTCAAGATCATTAAGCTACTGCAACCTTTTGTAAAGCAATTACAGATATGTACCATGTGAACAATTCTCTGCAAATGATACTTCTTGAAAATTTTAGGACCATTAAATCCTATGACAATACTAACTCAGAATAGGAAGGTTAGGAAGAGAAGAGAAATTGTATCATTGTGGTAAAATCTCAAGTACAGATCTAACTCAGGAAAATTGCTAGAGTTATCTGTACCAAAACCAAAAATCAAAATTCCACAGAGTTCCCCTAAAAATTAATAGATGCTTCCTAACTTGGTTTAATGATCTCATGGAAGAGAATAAACAAATCAAGAAACCACAGTCACAACAGCGATAAAAAAGTAAATGCTAATATTGTACTTGCATATGTATATCTATATTCTGATATACATTAAATGATAAAATTGTGAGCTGGTAGCTCTATATATTTCATCTTTTGGTAGCAGTTTACATTTATATCCTCATGGTCTTAAAAATTATATATTTGAAATGTTAAGGCCAAGGGCCTGTATTGAAATTATAGCCAATCCACCTACTTTTGTGTATACTATTATTTTTTAACAATGACAATTCTGTTTTATATATACAACGCTATAACATATATACTATGTGATGTAAATTGTTGAAAGTCTTTTTAAGAATCTTGGTATGTAAAATGAGCCCCTCCTTCATAAAGCAGAGCAAAGATATTCTTTCTTAGGCATGTGTACAAAAAAAAATGGAAAGGCTCACAAAAATTATGGCCTTATTTTACTTGGTCACCTCATGGCTAAAGTTGATGGAAACAGAAAAGAATATCTTTGGTCTGGTGAAAACAATAAATATTTAATTAGGTTGAAGGGAAGTGGTGGCAATCAGCATAGTAGACAGACAGTTGGGATTCTGTCAGAAGATTGTCAAGTGCTATATCACTCAAGAGTGACATGGAATCAGGAACTGAATGACAGTAGTTGACAGAAATATAATTTCACAAGAAACATTTCTTTAAAGCTCTAATTAAGCATAATGGCCAGGAAAAGCAAGGATAACCTGCTGAGAAAAAGGGTGTGTGTGCTCTCATTCCAATTTTATCTTTCTTTGGGATATTTAAGTGAATTAATAGTACTCTCTGAAATAAGGTGGATGTTTATATGTGTTTTGGAAAATTCTTAAATTTACAGAATACTCAGCTAAAAATCTGCAAATGATCAACTACTTTACAGTTCAATTGTATAGCATAGTTGTTAAATCAATGAAATGTTTAAACTATAGGAAGGAAAGAAAGAAATATTTATTGGAATCAAGCATGTTGTATTTTAAAAGCCTAGAATGTGTCTAGGGCATAGTACATGATATAAAAGTGCTGTTAAGACTACTGCTACCACTATTACTGTTAAGATTATTATTCTATCCTCATTGCAATAAACCACTGAGACTGGCATTGTCTTCATTTTATAGAAACAGAAATGGAAGTCAGTGACAACAAATGTGTATTATTGCTACATTCATTCATTTAGTTGTATAATTTTTGTGCCTGAAATATCACTTTAAAAGTGGTATTTTTACTTGTTAAATGAAATAATCACCAGTGAGTTTCCAGAAGATACTTAGAATGTTTCTTTCTTATGACTGGAATTAGAAGATTTTTAAAGAACTATATACATGTTTTATTTTATTTTTAGTAATGTAAGTATTTAGCTATGAATTTCTCTTGAGCACAATGAATTAACCTACATCATTTATTCAAATAAAGAAAAGAACAATAAGAAGAAAAATAGAAAGAAATATTAATGAAGATAGTAACAGAAATGAATTCACTTGTTAAATTCATTGGTGAATTGTTTCTCAGAGGAAAATCAATACAATGTTTACGAAAATAAGAAAAAATGCAAACACAGAATTAGAAATATCAAAGGAGAAATGAACCAAATATATTATAATGTAGACATTAAATATGTACAGGTTTTATGTATCAATCATACCTTAATAAAGTGATTTAAACAAAATAAACACGAGAAACAGGTACAGAAGCAAAAGAAATGTTTAAAATTCTGAGACAGTAATCTGTCAAATTTTATAAAAATATATTTGGCTACTTGAAAAAATGAATAGTTTTCTAAGGAATTATTCACCACAGTTTGTCAAAAGAGAAGTCTAAAATGGATGCTAAAAAGTACACAATTAATCTCAAATAGGGTAGGGAAGAGAAACAAATAGTTAATGGGACAGTTAGGAAACAAATAGCCAGATTATTACTTAAACAGGACATGTCACCGGCCACATTAATGTAACTCTTCTAAACTTCAAGGAACAGGCCAAATAAGATTGGATAAGAGAAAAATATTCCATCATAGTTGTCAAAAAGAAACATGTTTTAAATATAAGGAGATAGGTTAAAAGCATGAGTTTAAAATTATATATACACATACTTATATATATATAATTTGGTATAAATTAATATTTTATATAAATATATAAACCACATATATGTATATAGTTGAAAACTTTAGCCATAGAGTGTTGCCCTAGAAATGTTTAACAACTGGCCCTTGCGCTGAGGGATGGGGAAACCAACAATCCCCATTAATGTGGGCATTGCCATTCTTAACAAAATAATAGCAAATTAAGTTAAGTCATACATAATAAAGTTAATATATAATAACCAAACGGGCTGATCAAAGTCATAGGTTTGGTTTCACATTCAAAATCCAATCAATGTATTTCTCCATCTTTTCAGAACAAAGAAAATTATGTACAGTGATCTAAATAGTAATGCAGGAAGAAAAATCATTTTAAGAAATTTATCACTCATTCATGATTAAACCCGCACACCCATATAAAACAAAACCCTCAGCAAACTAAAAATAGAAGGGGACTTCCTCAATCTGATAAAGAGCTTCTGTGAAAAAGAAAAATCTATAGTCATCATTATACTTAATGCTAAAAGCATGAACATGTTATCGATAATATCGGCAACAAAGCAAGGATATGTGCTCTCACCACTTCTCTTCCCTATTGTACTGGAGGGCATAGCCAGCGAAATAAAGCAAGAAAAATTCTGAAGACTAAAAGAGTTGAAAGGAAAAAAGTAAAACTTTCTGTTTATAGATGATACAGAATATGCATAGAAATCCTAAGACACTAGAACTTGTAAATACATTTCTAGATCATATCATTATATATAGGCTAATATATAAAAATAATTGTATTTCTATATACTAGCAATAAATAGTTTAAAATAAATTAAAAATTACCATATACAATAACTTGACCAACATGAAATACTTACGATCAGTTTAACAAAACATGTTCTAGAGCACTTAACTGAAATCTACAAAATTCACTGAGAACTATTTAATAAGACACAAATAAATAGACAAATACATCAATTTTATGGAATGGAAAGTTCTGTGTTGTTAAGGTGTTAATTCTATTACAATTAATCTATGGATTCAACAAGATTTCATTCAAAGTCCCAGCAGACAGTTTTGTCAAAATTAATATGACAATTTACGCAAAGAACTACAACTACCCAAAACAAATTTTAAAACAAAGAACAATGTCGGAGGACTTCTAAAACTCATTTGAAGACATACTGTAAAGCTGTATATATATAATATATTTATCAAGCAAATGTTGTTGTGTTAAGATAGACAAATCCATGGAACACAGTAGAGAGCAGAGAGATAGAGTCAGACATATGTTTTTAAATAATTTTACAGAAGACACCAAGTTCATTCAATGGAGAAAGTGTTTTTCAATAAATAATGCTGGATGAACTGGATATTCATGTGAAAAATAAACTTTGAGCCTTACTTCACACCATACACAAAAATAGCCTCCAATTGATCCATAGATCTAAACATAAACCATGATATGTAAAACTACAAACATTCACTTTAGAGGGAAACTTTAGAGAAAGAAAGTGTTTGCTAATTTGTAGTAGGTGAAGATTTCATAGAAAGACAATAAAACACATGAAATACAAAGGAAAAAAATGAATTGAATTTCATTAGAACTAAAAGTTTATGTTCTTTGAAAGACATCATTTATAAAATGAAAAGGCATGTAACAGAAGAAAATACATTTTAAAGAGGCCTTGTATTTTAACCATGTAAAAAACTTTTGCAACTTAATAAAAAGAAGAGTGCAATTTTTTTTTTTAAAGTAAGCAAAATATTTGAACAGAAACTAAGACATGTATTTGGCCAACAAGCACATACAAAAGTGCTAAATACCAACAGCCATCAAAGAAATCCAAATGAAACCACAATGATTTATCACTACACATCAACTAGATTGGCTAAAATTTAAAAGCCTGACAATAACAAATTTTGACATGGTTATGAAGCAAGTGGAATCCTTACATGTTGCTGGTAGGAATGTAAAATGTTACACCCATGTTGAAAAATAGTTTGACAATTTCTTAAAAAGTCACAAATTCGCTTACTATTTGACCCCAAATATCCTTTCCTTGGTATATACATAGCAAACTTAAAAACATATAAGTACAGACAGCTGTGTAAAAGAACACTTGTAGAAACTTTATTCCTAATAGCCAGAAATTGGAAACAATCTAAATGTCAGCAACATATTAAAGGATAAAGAATTGTGGAATATCCATACAATACAATGCATTGCATCAGTAAAATGACATAAACTACTGATGCACATAAAACTGCAGGTAGAGCTCAAAAATATACTGAAAAAATGAAACTATGCAATAAAAAGACTGAAAACTGTTTGTTTTCATTTTTGGGGGGTATTCAAGAATTAAAAAAGTAATTCCTAGTGACAGAAAGCACATCAGTGAAAGCCTGAGGCTGAAAAATTGGGGGAAATTGAGGTATGGAAAGCTTTTTGGAGTGATAGAAATATTTCTTCATTGTGGTGATGGTTACAAAAGCATAAACCTTTGTTAAAATTTATAACAAATGGGTATATTCTACTATATATAACTCAAAAGGTTGTTTAAAAATTGATCATGTATGTGGAGCAGTAGCCAATTTGGGGAGTGATGTCTTGAGTAGGTAAGAGGTGTTGAGATACAGTGAACAAGTGATGGGATTGGCTTTAGAAAGAAGCACACTTTGTCTGTTGTAAGCACAAAGATGTCAGGGTAAATAGGCATGAGTTAAAATGGCACTATTATAAGATTTTAAAAATAACTTTATTTTCTCATTGAAAGAAGACTGACTTTGGTGGAAGAGTATAGGAAGATTTAAAAAAAAGAATACAGAAGAGAGTGGAAACACTATTTAACAATGAAATATGCTACTTTACACATGCTACTTGTATGAAGTAGCAACCAAAACCAATGGGGATCTAAGTTTGGGGGACCACAAAATTAGTCACCTAAAGCCACATTGGGCCTTTAGGCAGAATTTCAGAGTAAAGGGACATTGAAAGTTAGTCTGAGTTTAATGTTTAGTTTAGTTATTGTTTGTATTATTTGTTTGTTTTTATCAGGCAAGTAAATAGTGCAGAGAGAGAGGATTAGCTTTAGAAAGAAGCAGAATTTACCTATTATAAGAAAAATTGAGAATATAAGCATAAGAGTGATTATAATCATGAACTAACAACTACACCATCTAAACTAGCTGAGCAAGGAAATAGCATAAACAGGGTGACTTGGTCAGTGAAAATTTGTTAAGGTCAATAAACGGTGCATCTTATTGCAGTCACATTGGAAAATGAGCAACAGCAGTTTACAAATACAGGAGATGAAGCACAGTAGAATAATTTAATCTGAAAACAATAAAAATGACAAGGTTAATTACAACTGTGATCTGTGGTCAGTGCAAGGCTGTGGCTCCCACATCAACAGGATGGATGAACAAGAAACCCATCCCCTCTGTACCTGTTTGTTCATCTTTCCATCTTTCTCTGTCCCTCAGTATCGTGATATTATGTCTATTAATTGTACCTACGTCTTAGTTCTGTTGTGAAGAATAAAAGAGACAAGGACTGTAGGGCACTTTTCACATTGTCAAGTGCCTTGCCAATCCTTTGCAAAAGTTAGTTGTATTTTTAATATTTTCTCCATGCTATCCCACATTGTCTTCCTTCTTCTTATTATGATAGCACCAGTACTAGTGATCTTAGATATTACCAGGGCAATTGTTACTATTTTCTGTCACAGTTCCGCTACTCTCTTATATTGCTTAAAAATTTGGCAGGATTTCTATTGAATTCATAGTATTCTCCAATGTTCCAAAAATTGCATGCTAAACAAAGATTTCCTAGTGAATTATGTAGTGTCGTAATTACAGAAATGGTATCGCCTCAGTAATGATTTACTAGAATCTTACACATAAAACAGAACACATGTTTGGGAGAAAGTCAATGTATTCCTGTTGGTTTAGCACACTGCAATTGCTCATTTATTAGCACTGCCATATGTGCACTACATTCCTATATGGAAAATTGTTTTTATAACTGAGAGAAAAACACCACATAATAATTAAGAATAAGTGATATGGATTAGACTATATTACACATTAATGATTTGTCACTCTTGATAACATAACAGTCATCAAATTGTAGCAATATTAAGCAACATTATTAAAGAAATATTTTAAATGCACTGGACATCTTTAGAGTATTGTATAGTTTTTCCAAAGTTAACTCTTTCCATTAAAGATTATGATGTAATGGACATCTTTTGGGGTGACCTCCATTCATGAACTTGATGCTCAGTGATACATGTTGGCAGGATCAACATATTAGTCAAGATATCAGCATAAAACAGAATGTATACTCAAAAGAATTTAATGTTGCAAATTTAATAAGGTAGGAAAGATAATTTAATATAGCAAATATGTAAGAAGGTATGGTCAGGAATAAGTAAACCAACAAGGGGTAATGAGATGCAATAGCAGGGAGTCTTTCCCAACATGCTCTGATCCCCTACCAATGTCTTCCATTGGCCAAATCCAACAAGAAGCCAGTATGTTAGACATTGCAGGAGGTGGATCCTATAGGTGTCATCTTTAGCAGAACAGAGCAAGGCAAAGAGGCAGAGGACGGTTATTGGGAAAAGAAACAAATGAACAAAACAC
The DNA here is from genome assembly GCA_028533085.1 of Varecia variegata. Lineage (NCBI taxonomy): Eukaryota > Metazoa > Chordata > Mammalia > Primates > Lemuridae > Varecia > Varecia variegata. Next base: position 2,447 of record JAQIFY010002883.1, on the reverse strand, counting down.
ATGAAGCCTATAATAATATTGCATCTGTTGAAAGAGGCATGCACAGATTTTTTCAGAGCAAGCCGGGACTGTTGTCACCTTTTATATATGCTATCTTGGGAAGCGTGATATCGTGTTTTTTTTTTTTTTTTTGGAGTGGATGCTTCTTCTTGCCCTGTCCTGTCTATGTATGTGTATTTTTTTTTTATTTCAAAACATTAAAGCGGTATAAATGTTTGTTACATGGGTACTGTTTATAATGCTTAAGTCAGAGCTTTTAGTGTGCCCATGACTTCAATAGTGTTCACTGTATCCAAAGGTAGGCTCCCTTCCTCCCTTATTGATTTCCAATGACCTTTACATCTCTTTGTGCCCATGTGTGTCCATCGATTAGCTCCCAATTATTAGAGAGTACATGTGGTGTTTGTTTTTCTCTATTCCTTAGATATTGACAAAAACGTGTACCTCAAATCTAACTTATAAATGACACTGCATGATAGTCTTACCTTAAGAAGAGTGGCTATGATGGAGGATGTCCATGATATAATACATTAAGTGTTACTTGTTTATTAGGAATTAATGGACTCATAAGATGCAATGGGGAAGCAAGATTGAGGATTGGTAGAAGTGGGTCAGGAGAAGGCTAATGATTAATATAGTTCCAATGAATGAAAATATCTAAATTCATATAAATATTTATCCAAAGATTTTTTCCTGAAAAAGATGTTATATACAATCAATTGGGCAGGATGACCACCCTGTGGATGTCAGTCTTCCACCTTCTTTCTGCAACACAGTGTGTTGTTTACTCTGCTCACGTATAAAGCAGGAGTAGTGTAAGACTAAAAGCCTTACATAGTCTGGGTAGCAGAGATTCCCCTAATCAAGTCTTCCATTTTGAGCCTTCAATTTCTTCATAACAGCAAGAAACCCTGTTCTTGGTATTGGCACCACACAGAAAGGAAACCTGCTATCTGGACACAAATCCCTGGAGTGCTATTGCATGGTGTTTTGGCCAGCAATTCATTCTTAAGAATAATTCCTTAATAAAGATTTGAATTTGCTTTCTCTGACCTTCATGATTTTTCCAGAATCACCATTGGACTATGTTATATATTATCAATACATTTTACTCTATATTAATTCCAGCCAAAGTAGTCATTTACCAGCCAAAGAAAGATATCAATGGACTGATATACATGGGATTCACAGGTTCAATTCCAACACAGCTTGATAAATAAACTGATAGAATGAGTTATTGATAATTTTATATGTTATTACTGGAGATTACATTAAAAACTGAGTTATTATTTTAAAAATGAGGTACATGTTTATAACCAGTTACTGACATACACAGTGTGTCTTCCATAATTTACCTATAGATATTCATGAATCATGGGGGATGGACACGTTTGAAGCTCTGGCTCGGGTGGGGCAAAGGCAATATACATAACCTAAACATTTGTACCCCCATAATATGCTGGAATAAAAAAAACAAAAATAAATAAAAGTTTGAGTATGCACAGGAGTTCATTTAGCTTGATACAGAGCTGTTACTGACTGTACAGGCAAGCTTAGGCTGGAGATGTGATGAGATTTAGGGGAGAATAAAACACTACCTAGGAGGAATTAATACTTTTCTAAAGTTTCTAAGTGAAACTGTGGTTAAGTTTCTCTGTAGAAGTTTGTGACTTAGTAAATTTATTTTCCAGATGGTCATATAATATAGAGAACACATTCTGATATAGAACTTAAAATACTAAAAACAACAAATATATATGCAATATGTATTATAATTAACCAGTATTATTGACTCTAAAATTAAGGGAAGAATTTATGTTGCACACAGTATTTGCTCCTGTACAGCAAAAGAAAAGTTGTCCACTCAAATCCTTTCACCTCCAAGAGTCTTCAGAGAAGAAGTCTTGGATCAATATCACTTGCAGCTACCAATTAATCTGAGCTTGATTAAAATTTAAAATATGGGAGAGAACACAGTTCTAGTGTGACACTAAAATCAATGTCTTTACTGATGTGAAAACAAGGAAAGTGAAGTTGGCATTATTTGCTCCTTCTTTAGACTTTGGTAGAACATGATGAGAAGTTCTCTGTAAGAGCATTATCTTCTCTTATGTTCACATATGTCTCAAATATGTTATCCTTAGAGGAAATAGATAGCTTACTGTCTGGAATACAGTTTACATTTTGAACAAGAAAATCAACTTTCAGATGAAAGGTTCAGAAAATATTCAATATTCTGAGTGTTCTTATATGTGTGCTCTGTCAATCAGAGTCCAACCAGGAAACAAAAGCCATCTGAAGCATTTAAAAGAGGGAATTGGAAGTTTCACATAGTTAACAGGGGATGTAATGGCAAATATTACTTCTCTTGTGTTTTGGCATGTGTTTTCCTCTTCTATACAACTCCCATTTAATATTATACATTCATGTGGCTACCTTCTTGGGGG
>JAQIFY010002882.1:0-12992 GCA_028533085.1 Varecia variegata | reverse complement strand
GGGATGGGTGTATACCTACATGATGAGTGCAATGCGAACTGTCTGGGGAATGAGCACGCTTGAAGTTCTGACTTGGGGGGATGGGGGTGGGGGAGGGGATTTGTGTATACCTACAAGAAGAGTGCGATGTGCATTGTTTGGGGAATGGTCACACTTGAGGCTCAGACTCGGGGGAATGGGAGGGACAAGGGCAATATATCTAACCAGAACTTTTGTACCCCCATAATAAGCTGAAATAAAAAAAAATAAAATAAAATAAAATAAAAAATAAAAGTGATTTCAGGCAATAAAAAAATAAATAAATAAATAAAATGTATCTAATCTAGGGAACACAGAATTGAGTGACATTACATTTTCTGCCATTAGGCAGCATAGGAACTTAAAATAGAGATTAAGTTGAAATGGAAAAATATACTTACAATATGTGCACATGAAACTACATAGCTTTAGGTCCTCCTATATAAACAATGTATTGTTCACAGGTTTGTGTTATTAACATTTTGCTTACTTTTGTGCACACTTTTGTCCATAATCTAACGCTCTTATAGGACCTGGATGAATTCTCATAAGGAACTGTAGATTATGTAGAAAACATTTTGCAGAGCAGCATAGTAAAGGAAAATGGAAAGAGTAAGGTGCTTAGCACTTAGTAGATGCTTGAAAATGATTTGCTGAACTTAGCAGCAAGATGATTAAAGGCTCCCATATTATCACTCTCCTTTTACTTACAAATCTCCACAAAGAAATAGTTTAGGAAATAGACAATAGATCCAGTAAATGTCACCTTCTCTGTATTTAAATTAGTTATCCATCATATGTCTTATCTGAAACTTCACCACTTACATTCCCAGGTAATTCCCTGGGAGAATAATTTCTAAGGAGGTATCAGAATTACTAGCACATGACTGTTCATAAAAGGAAACAAATTGTTACAATATATGTTCATGCATTTTAGTGTCTCTACGAATGCACTTGAAAATAAAGGGTAATTGTTATTTAACTATCTTCTAGAAAGCAAGAAGTGTGATTCATTTCTTTCTTAATAAGTCAAACTCACTTCTCACTCTTTGAAACTTTGGGATTCAATCATGCTAATAAGAAGAGCAAACATTTTTAGCCTTCCTAGAGCTTTGGTTAATTGATGCTAGCTATTAAAATCAGTTGTCAAATATCCATAAGTTCATTGCAATCTTTTGCACACAGTAAAGACTTTGTAAAACTAAGAAAGTTTACAAATGATTTTACTCTGTAATTGCCTTTCTATCTATGTTGTTAGATTTCTTTGCTAAAAAAAAATTCTCTAGGAAATTTTTCAAGTTGTATAATGAGCAGAGAATATAAACTTTTCTGGTTATTGCCATGCCCACCTAGATGTAGCCACACTCTCTCATTAGGAGAAAAATCAATATTATGCAAAATGGTTAAGAAAAGAGGAAAGACATGAAATCCAAGCAGAAACTAAGCAGTGCAGGGTCTGGCATTATAAGTGATAGAGTGCTATCCCCAAGGAAGGTAAACCATCTTCTTAGAGCAATCCTGGATGAATAAATAATAAATGTTATGATAGTAGAAAATGGCTGTGTCTTCTGCTAATGAAATTAAGAAGTTGAAACTAAGCTACTTTATAAACTTGAAGAACTGCCTTTTATTAAGTGGATTGACTGTATTAATGCTTATAGCTGCAATAATCTCCCTTATCTAAAACAAGCAAGTTTTAACAAATGAAAACATGACATCGTCCAGGTCAACTTTCATCTCCAGCAGCAGTGAGTCTTTAAAAATACTAAAAAGAAAGAAGATATTTATTCACCTTATCATATTGCAGGACTGGAAAGCAAATGTTTTTCTATAAAATCCCTAGTGAGTATAAGACTGATTATCATGGTTGACTAATGTATTAGTAAGAGAGAAAATAGCTAATGACTAAAACCATAAACTTGAGTTTCTGTAATCTATTAATTTATAAAAATAAAAAACCTATCTATCTTTCTCTCTGAAGATAATCATTGATTAATAAATATTTGTATATGGTTTATTATATCCTCTGAGTTATTATATTATGATTTCAGATAAGAAATACACAAATATTTCATATTTTTAAGCTTAAATAACAGCTAAAATATCTATTGTGAAAGGAAATAATTATCTTAGGTTCAAGAGAGGCATTTGACCAATTTCAATATTATAAAAATGATTTTTATAAAACACAAGAAACAAAAATCTACTTCCTTAACCTATTAAAAATTTACATCCCCAAAACTTACTGGAATCCAGCCTTAAATATGAAATCTTGGTAGCATTTGCTTTTAAGGCATGGATAAAACAAGAATGCCAACCATTTATTGTTTGCATTTAAAATTATAGAAAATGTCCTATTGAATTTAAAACAAAGAAAAAATGTACAATGTATGAGAATCAGAAAAGAAAAAAATGACTTTTTAGATCATATGATCATATAGAGAGAAACGAGGCAATTTACAAAGTATTAGAATTCATAAAAGATATCAACAAGGTGATAGCTCTAAAACCCATATACACAGCCTAGAGTCAAACTTCCATACAGAAAAATTTTATGTCACTACTATTTTATGAATTTTCTATGGCTAGTTAACAAACTACTGAAAACTCAGTGGCTTAAAAGAACAGTATTTATTATCTCACACATACTGCAGGTTAGCAATCGAGTGTGGCTGGGTCCTCTGGCTCTGGGTCTCATACAAAGGTCACAATCAAGGTATTGGCTGTGTTGCAGTCATTGGAAGGCTCAACCAGGAGACAGTCTGCTTCCAAGTTCACACAGGTGGTTATTGTCAGGAGCCAGACACTTGCTAACTGTTGGCTAGAGGACTCCCTTGATTTCTCCACTAGAAGTCTCAGACAGGCTTCATCAAAATGATGATGCTAGAGAGCCAGAGAGCGAGGACAAGCAAGAGCAAGACAAATGTCACAGCCATTTTTTTAAATAAAAATCAACATTCATTCTTTATTTTTTTTGAACTCTCCTAATAAATTGGGAAAGAAAGCATCTCTATTACTATGATAAAATATATCTTCTGAAACAACATCCAGCATTATTCTTTTTTAATTATGTTACAGTCTTTTAGAACTTAATCTTGGAAGTGAAAACCCACCACTTTTGCCATAATCCATTTATTAGAGCCAAGTCCCTCTTGGAGAGAAGCAAGAAAAGCCATTTTCTCTGTGCGGCTGGTGTGAATCTGCAGAACTTTGGTGCTGAAAAATAGCTAGCAACCTGTTGATTCAGCCCGCTGGACTGACTTAGGTCATCTAATAAGGACATAACTCCAGTGCTCGTTCTCCACGTCCAGGTGGCCGCCAGCATCAGGGTTTTTGGACTGGAAAGGAAAAACCTGGCCAGAGACCTCAACAATTGCACCAATTGTGACCCCTCCCATCAGAAGCAGCCTTCCAAGTATGGTGAAAGAGCCATGGATAACATATTACAGGCTCCTCCTGGCAGCAGATCAAGCAACCATAGAAGCACACACACCCAGGTTTACAGGCACCAGTTGCGATCTATCTTTCCCTTACCCACCCACACCTTAAGAGGGAACATGGTCCAAGTAACCCTTAGGACTAACAGGGCCCCTCCCAAGGACTGGGGCATTCATATACCCCATCCAGGGGACCTACCACAGAGACATCAGATTACCTCAGTAACTGACTCCTCCATGCAAACTACAATCAACAACAGAGAGGATAACCCCATAGCTTAGCACAGTGCCTTCTATCTCAAGCTATTAGAGGGCAGTGGAGTTGTGCCCACAAGTGTGATCCATGAGCTAGAAGATTAAGCTGGGGGACCAAACTCACTAGTCTCCAATAGCAAGAGGAGATGACAACAGGCCATAGGTAACCCAACTTGCTCAGATACCCCTAAGACAATATGGAACCAGTACACCTCTCCCCAGCACTGTCAAGGAACGACCCTTGGGGACTTGGAAATAGGGCCATAAACCAGTCCTCGCACCCCCAATTCTCGACCAATTAGCCTAAGGAGAAAGAGTGAGTGAAAAATGCAAGAAACATGAAAGATCAGAAAGAAATTCACCCCCAAAAGAAATCATAAGATCCTCAACAATGGATACCAACTTAAACGAAATGATTAAAATGACATAGGAAGAATTCCAAATATAGATTGTAAGAAAACTCAATGGAATTGAAGAGAAAATAGAAACCTAACACAAAGAAGCCACAAGAACAATACAGGTAATGAATGAAAAATTCTCTAAGGAAATTGAAATATTATGAAAGAACCAAACAGAAATACTGGAAAGGAAAGAGGCATTCAAGGAACTACAAAACACAGTGGAAAGACTTAATAATAGGATTAATCACACAGAAGAAAGAATCTCAGAGCTTGAAGATAATGGCTACATGTTAAACAAATTAGATGAAGAAAAAGAACACAGAAGCAAGAGACATGGACAAAACATACAAGAAATGTGGGATTATGTAGAGAAACCAAACATAAGAATTATAGGCATCCCAGAGAGAAAATACACAAGGGCTGGAAAATCTATTTCTTGGAATAAGGGGAAAATTTACCTAGCCTGGCCAGAAATCTAGATATCCAGGTACAAGAAGCACACAGAATTCCAGGGAGACTCAATGTGAAAAGGCAATCACCACGTCACATAGTTATGAGGCTGGCCAAAGTAAACACAAAAGAGGCAATCTTTTGAGCAGTAAGATGAAAACAGCAGGTAACCTACAAACGAAAACCTATCAGACTAACTGCAGACTTCTCAACTGAAGCTGTACAAGTCAGAAGGAACTGGGGACCCATCCTCAATCTTTCCAAACAGAATAATTGCCAACCTAGAATTCTTTATCTTGCAAACTGAGCTTCTTATATGAGGGAGAAATAAAGACTTTCCCAGATGAGGGGCTAGGGTCAATGATAGCATTGGGTGGAAGAAGGCAGCTGGTCCTGAGTTGATGCCTCTCTGTAATTGCTTCTGCTCAAGTTTCTGTCTTCTTGCCTGGGTGACCAAAAGTTTACAGTACCCTGATAAGTAATGTAAGTAATCAAATTGAGACATGTGTAAGGAAATATTATTTTCCATTTTTCTTGGAGTAATTTTCCATCTCAGTTTATTATATTAACTTTGATAGAGATGTGAATCTGAAAATGTTTTTCCTCTCTCAGAAGAAAAAATTTGCTTGTATAAAAAAATATAAATTGTTCTGCCCTCAGAGAAAAAAATGAGCAATTATGCTTATAATTTTCACTTTAATTCAAGTCAGGGAGATTACTAGAAGGATCTGTAGCACAATCTAGAGCACTGGCTGTATGTTCAAGGAATATCTTATGCTCACTCCAAATCAACTGTTACCATGAAGAAATTCGTGCCAAATATGGTAAGATCTGATCTTTCAAGAGAAGGCAGAATATAAGTTTTACGTATATTAGCTACCTCAGACTTCTTTTTTCCCTAATCCACCTAAAAGCTAGAAATTTGACTTTTTATTTTATTTATACAACTAGAATTTCTTTCTTTGCAATAAATACTTGCTCCTTTTGTTGTTTCTTAGACTCACTCAAGAATAGTGAAATTAAACCCAGAGAGATACAGAGATTGGCAGAAAACTTTAGAAGAGTTATGAAACAAATTCACAAAAGTTTAGCAAAGTAATTTACTTCTGGCATTTAAATACACACAGAAGAGACAATAATCTGCAAGTATTTTATTGTTTGTTTTATTTTATTTATTTATATTTGTGGTTCTTATTTGAGTATAATCTTTAAGGCTAGCGCTAATTACTTTACATCATGTAAGTAAAGCTTCATGGGGATAACTGACAGTTACAAAATTTATGTATATGTAATACTTTACATATTTGGTTTTTTAACTTATTTCTAAAAATAAATTTTTCCTCTTAAAATAGCTACGAAAAAGTACTTAAATGGCAAAAAATAAAGAAGCTCTAAAATACAAATATGTGCACAACAATGTGACCTCTGCACGTAATAGGCAGCACTGTAGTGTGGAGATACCTCAAAGAGCTACAAGTAGAACTACCACTTGACCCATTACTGGGCATCTACTCAAAGGAAAAAAAGACATCTGCACTAGAATGGTTATAGCAGCACAATTTACAGTTGCAAAAATGTGAAAACAACCCAAGTGCCCATCAATACATGAGTGGATTAATAAAATTTGGTATATGTATACCATGGAGTTCTACTCAGCCACAAAAAACAATGGTGATCTAGCATCTCTTGTATTATCCTGGATAGAGCTGGAGCCCATTCTAGTAAGTGAAGTATTCCAAGAATGAAAAAACAAACACCACATGTACTCACCATCAAATTGGTATTAACTGATCAATACTTATGTGCACATACAGTAGTAACATTCATCAGGTGTCACACAGGTGGGAGCAAGGAAGAGGGGAAGGGTATATTCACACCTAATAAGTACGGTGCACACTGTCTGGGGGATGGACACAGTTGAAGCTCTGACTCAGGTGGAGCAAAAGCAATATATGTAACCTAAACATTTGTACCCCTGTAATATGCTGAAATTAAAAAAAATGAAATAAAATATAAAAAAATAGATTGACCTAGCTTTGTCTATGGACTGACTGTTGAGTTTAGAGGTACTAATATTTAATGATGTTTTATTTTTGCTTTATCTTGCTTGATGAACCTTAAAGATTTTCCCAGTATACCTCTTGTCAACACATATATGGAATGTTAGGCATTTACTTGGTTTGTCTGTCTCAGATTAAATGAATCAACAAGCTAATAGCAGCTGCAGATGGATGATTCCTGATGTCTATTGCCAATTAAAAAAAAAGAATTTGGGAAGTTAAACATTTAGAAAGACTTCTATTCCCATACTTGTTATGAAGAGATATCTGCTTGTCAGAAATTGTGACAATCATGGGGGAATGGACACTCTTGAAGCTCAGACTCGGGGGGTTGGGAGGGGCATGGGCAATATACTTAACCAGAACTGTTGTACCCCCATAATAAGCTATAATAAATAAAAAATTAAAAAAAAAAGAAATTGTAACAATCAATTGGCTTCCAATATTGTATTTGATCCAGCAAGTGACATATCCTATTGTTATCTATGGACATGGATTGGACCTTAAACACATTTATGTATAACATGATCTCTACCTTTAAGGAGCTTCCAGTCTAATAGGAATAAATACAATATGCACAAAACAGAAAAGCAAATTATATATGATATAAATTATTCACTTCAAAAATATTGGAGTTGCTAGTGAGATTGTTAATAGAAGTAGAAAAGAATGTGTACCAAGATATCCAGAAGCAAGCATGGATGTTAGAGTCTGGGAGACCTCAGGTAAATTATCAGTTCTGCAAAAGAATTGCTAAGATATTTTTTTCTGAGTACTATTATCTTAACTGTGTATATTTTTATATATAATTTATATACTTTATCATCACAACTCTCTGATATTTAACATTGTGGTTCACCAGTGCCCCCTTATATGTTAATGGTGTTATGTTTTATGATTTCTCTGTTCTCTGCTCTACTCTTGTTCACTGCTTTTTCTCAAGTACCTTAAAGATTTCCTGACACATAGTAGGTGTTCGGTAAATATGCATACATTACATGAACCATTGAATATTACTTCTGAGGGCAAATTTATACCAAAAACCCTTCCTCTTTTTCCTAATTAGTTTAGCAGTATTTTGCTTCACTAATTTCTCTTCTAAAACTCTGTATATCCTCCATGGAATAGTTTCAATCTAGAAAAATGGATGGCATTTACTTATATACTTTAAACCACAAAAGCCCAGGGCTCCCAAAAAAGTAAATTCAAGATAGTCTTAGATTTTTAACTTGTATATAATAGAAATATTAATAGCATGCACTATGTATATAAACATTTAATATTCTGCATTTTCTGTATGTTTATTTATATTAGTTTATTTGACATAAGAGAATCCCCAAAAGGCAGCAGCAATAATTCATAAAAATTACATTAATGCCTTATGTAGATAATAGGCTGTCCCATATACAGTATATTCTGTGTTTTTAAAAACATGTCAAAAATCAAAGATATTTTTTATCAACAGATTTTTTGATATAAAAACTTCTATACTCTGAAAGTCTAAATCTTATAAAACTTTTATGTAACATTTTACTACTATTCTTATGAAAAATATCCAAAATTTTGCACTTTTTAAAGTTTGTTTGCTGTTAGTTTTTCTTTAGATAGTGTACACCAATTAAATTGAGGCTAAAGTTTTCTCAGTAATTGATGTTACTAATGATGCCTATCTATGACTCAGTTATGTTACCTTAGGAAACTTAGACTTCCAAGAACCACAATTATTTATTTTACTTAACACTGGAGTCCCCATCCCTCGGGCTGTGGACCGGTACCGGTCAGTGGCCTGTTAGCAGCCGGCCACACAGCAGGAGATGAGCAGCAGGCTAGGAAGGAAGCTTCATCTGTGTTTACAGCTGCTCCCCATCCCTGGCATCACTGCCTGAACACTGCCTGAACTCTGCCTCCTGTCCGATCAGTCACTGTTTCTCATCACCCCCTGATGGGACTGTCTAGTTGCAAGAAAACAAGCTCAGGGCTCACACTGATTCTGCATTATGGTGAGTTGTATAATTATTTCATTATATATTACAATGTAATAATAATAGAAATAAAGTGCACAATAAATATAATGCGCTCGAATCATCTAGAAACCACCCCACCACCACCATCTGTGGAAAAATTGTCTTCCATGAAACTGGTCCCTAGTGCCAAAATGGTCAAAGACTGCTGACTTAACATATATAAAAGGAAAATCTAGAGCAGAAGCTAAGTAAACAAGAGAAATGATAGGTTGAATGTATGAAGTATAAACATAAATCAACTTTTGGGGAATAATCTATCAACAGCTTGGGTTTTCTTTATCTTTTGGTCTTTTTTCCTGAAGAATTTAAAATGGTTTAAATATCTTTATAATAATCATTTATACAGAAAAGCTAATTTCATTAACATGTTTATTTTTTTGAAACAAGAGCAGGGCTCCTCCTTCTGCCTACTAGATTATTTTCATTTTTTTCTGCCAACTTTTCTTTAAGCTAAATCAGAATGTGAGACCAGAAGTGAAAGATATTCTTTGGCTCTGAGGTTCCTATTTATTTATTGCCTATATTTAAACAGCATCATGTTTCAATATACACAGTGCAATGATTACTATAGTCAAGGGAATTAACTTATTTATGATCTAATATATTAATAGCTACCCTATTGTGTGTGTGAATGCCAAGAGAACTTAAAATCTACTCTCAGCAAAAATCCTGAATACAATGCAATATTATTAACTATAGTCCTCATATTGTACATTAGACCTAGTGAAATAAGCTAGAAACAGAAAGAAAAATCTTACATTATCTCACATATATGTGGAATCTAAAGAGTTCAATATTATTTTTATAGTAGAAATTAAACAAATAATTTCTGATGTTGCAAAAACCTTCTTTGTTATCATACTGAGACTATTCCTAAAGAGTTCTAACATTACAGTTAAAATATTCTGACTTATTTGTTATATAGAAATACCACATTCCTTCTTTATTAAAAGCTTAAGTTTTAATTTTTTAATGTTTCATTATTTTCTTTCTAAGGTGTAACATTAAATATCTATCTGTGACCATGGCCATAAACTTTTATAAACAATGTCATCTTTTAAAAATATTTTTTCTTTAAATAAAAAGCAAAGCTGTTTTCATTGGGATTCCACTGATTTTGGAATTGTGATAATGTTAGACAAAGGCTACCCAGTGCATATGATAAGTATTTGCAAAATTACACTGCAAACCACATGTGTTCTAATTAGTAAAATAGTATGAATAAACATTTAATAGCACAAGCTCTCTATCATTCCTGAATGTGTGATGAATCCATATATCTCTATGTTTTTTGGTGGTGTTGGTTGCTGAAGATACAGCCAAGAACAAAACAGACCAAAGTCCCTGTCCTCATACGGATGACATTCCGGTGCAATAGCATTCATCACAGTAGAGAAAGAATTGATCTCTTTGAGACTGGTTGGTTTCAGAAGAAACTGATATATCTCTTAAGTTATGCCTTTCCATCCAAAAGAAAATCTGAAATATATTACTTTCAGAGTGTCTCTTTTGTGCTAGTATTTTATATGCATTATTTAAATGCTACCCTTACCCTTATAACAATCCTGCAAGGCAGTCATTACAACTCCTAACTTACACATGAGTAAACTAAGCTTCACAAAGGTTATGTAACTTATCTTGGTTTATTTAGTTTTTAAGTGGTAGAGACAAGTTCCGAAGTTCTATATACATTTTTATTTATAGACTTATTTACCCTTTTAAACTCACTTCGAGATTAATTTCTAGAAGATTTTTCACTATGATTTTGTGAAATTTTCCTTTGTTGGATAGTTATTCTTTTATTTATTCAGATAAAAATTTGTTGAATAAACCTGAAACCAACTTCTGTACAGGGTTCTAGAAATACAAACATTAATAATACATAGCTTCTGCCTTTGCAGAGCTTAGAATCTAGTATAAAAAGAGAGGTGGTTGGAGGAGGAAAGTCGGGGGGATGTGTGTGTGTATAAAAATGTTATAGGTGCTAAGATAGAATTATATGCAGGAAACATTCTAGTCATAGAGAAAATGAACATAATTTCTTATTGGAAGGTCAGACTTCAGAGAGGAAGTGATATTTGTGTTGATGCTCAAAAATATGAGTTGGTAGATAAAATGAAGGGATCAGCAAGTTCAAGGACATGACAGAATTATAGTACATGGTATATTGTGAACTTGCAATTGTTTGGTGTGTTTTGTACATGGGCTAGAGTGGTTTCAAAAGGTGAATAGGTAATGAAAAGATTTTTATGCCATGTTAAATAATTAGGCCTCTCTACAGTGGTCTTTGAAGTATCTCAAGCAAAGGAGTAACATAATATGATTTGTGTTTTAGAATGTTCATTCTGTGGCAATGTGAAGAATGGACACTGGAATCTTGAAGGCAGAGAACAGTTAAAAGAGTATTTAATGGTACAGGAACAAATTGAATAAAGCCTCAACTAAATCTGTAACAGAAGAGTGTAAGGAGAAAGGATAAATAGGAGATGTTAATGAGGTAGAATCTCCAACTCCTGATCACCAAGAATATTTTAGGATTGAGAAGAAAGGAACAGTTGGGATGACTCCAGGCTTCTAGTTTGTTATTAAATATTTTAGCAGTAGTTCATGTTGATAGGGAATGTGAGAGAACAGTCAGGTTTAAACAGAAATTACAGTTTTGGATAGGTTGATTTATCAGACACCCAACTAGTAGATAAGCCAATCTAGCAGGCAGTTGGAATATGGGTCTGAAGCTCAGAAGAAAGGTCTAACATTTTAAATCCTTGTGCAGACAGTACTTGACCTGACATTTCTGAAATGTGGTCAGGATTTTTTAAATATTAGGCTTACTGACTGCTTGTATAAAAATAAGTTTCTAAATTTGCCAGAAATTTGATAAGCTCACTTTCCTGTCAGTGATGACAGGCTTGGTCTAGCTGATTTGAAGGAGATATCGTGCTCAGTAAACCAATCCTAAAATACAATTAGAGTTAATCTCAGCTCTGCCATTAAGTTTCAATGTGACCTGAGGCCACTTATTTAACCTTTCTGTGTTTTAGTGTCCCAAGCTGCAATATGCAAATACTGCAATACAAGCTAACACACGAGGTAAGGGAAAGAAAACTAATATAAACTTTACTGAAGTGTTTAGTAAATAGAAAATCTTATATAAATGCTAATATATTCCCCGATTTTTTCACTGTGCTGGTAACAGCTTAGAAAGGAAAGAGGAGACAGGCACAAAGTACTACTACACCAACGGTTGCAAAGTGAAAGGAAAAAATGGGATAAAATGCACACATAATTCCCAATACATTATCTACATATTATGTGGCCCTTTTGACCAGTGGCTAAAATAATGCATATGACTTGCTGTAAGCTATCATGATCGAATGTGAAGTCATAAGCTCCTAGTCTATCTTGTGGAAAACTACAGTCCTGCCTGTGACACTCTGGTACTTCCTGCATATGGAAACTAGAGTGCCCAAATAACTGAAAAATAAATGTCAGAGTAGGGATTTTGCCCCAAGAATTCTTGATAACTCAAAGTACTTTTACCCAATGAATTCACTATGCAGTCTCCAAGAGGAAGAACTTATTTATTCGTCATTTTCTAATTATCTACTGCATACAGTACATTGGAATGGAAGGGATTTGAGCCCTAAGGCTGTTTCCTTTGTGTATGTCTTATAGCCCCACAGAGCCACTAATTTTACATAAGAAAATCGACCTGGTAATGGTATCAATCATACATGATACTATTCTACTCTTGCTTTTAAGTAAGAAAAATGCTAAGGGAGAAATGGTGTTGGTAGAGGATTCCTTGGCTGATCACTGCAAGACGTGTTTTTTGTTTTGTTTTGTTTTGTTTTTGAGTAAGGAGACTATGCCCTCTGGCTTTACATTGACTTTTATCATTCAGTAAAATATCTGTAGAAGGCACTTCTTTTTATCTCAATTTCCCTAATAAAAGAATTGTAAAACTGGACTAAGGTACAATTTACCTTTCCATTTATGGGAAAGGTATGACTAAAACATTCCAGGTTTGATAAAAGGGATGTATAGGGATTTTAAGAAGCAAGGCATAGAGCCTTGGGTTACAAAGCACAACTGCCATTTTTCACTAGATATCAGAAAAAAAAATCTCTATAAGATTTTACTTCTCTCAAAGTTTCATACAGAATTCTGACATTAATTGAATAATGAAAATAAAAAATTTATTGACCAGGGATTGACATAGTACTTTAAATATATTACATCATTCAATTCTTTTTTTTTTTATTTCAGCTTATTATGGGGGGTACATAAGTTCTGGTTAAATATATTGCCCATGCCCCTCCCATCCCCCCGAGTCTGAGCTTCAAG
>JAQIFY010002881.1:0-12993 GCA_028533085.1 Varecia variegata | reverse complement strand
CACATTATTCCAGTTAGGAATTGTCTTAGCCCATTTTGTGTTACTATAATAGAATTCTACAGACTGGGTAACTTAAAGTGAGCCGAAATTTATATTTGGCTCATAGTTCCGGAGGCTGTCAAGTGCAAGAGCATGGTGCTGGGATGTGGTGAGGGGCTTCATGCAGTGTCACTCCACGATGGAAAGTGGAAAAGCAAGATAGTGCACGTGAGAGAGATGGAGTGGGCTGCCCTCACTTTTGTAACAGCCGACTCTCAGTGTAGTGAACGCACTCCTGTGATGATAACATTCATTCATTCATAAAAGTGCAGCTCTCATGGCCTAATCACCTTTTAACCATCCCAGCTCTTAATACTGTCACAATAGCAATTAAATTTCCACATGAGTTTTGGAGGGGACATTCAAACCATAGCAAATAATGACCATTTTTCTTGTCTTGGTTCTGAACAATTTAAGAAACAGAAGAGCAATAAATGGAGTACCAATATATCATTTTTAGTACTCCAGATAAGAAGACGTGATTTAAAACAATATTAGCTAATTGGTTGAGCTTACATTGAACCTTACTTAACCCACTTCCTTCTGAAACTTAATATATTAAGACATCACTGAAGAAGGACAGGAGTCTCATGGGAGAGAAAACGAGTCCCCAAGGTAGCAGAGCAGAATGTTTATTCCTCTGATGCCACTAGCACCTTTGAAGAAGAAGAGCAGGTCTACATCCCAAGAGGGGCAGAGATCTCTGAGGTCACACTGATTCCCAAGAAAAAGACAGAAGCAGCACTCCTCATTCCCAGTTCTTTCTGACAAGCTCACACCTGAGTATGTTTCTCCCACCTGAGGATGGGGAGAAAATGGTGAGGTGGAGAGAGGCTAGAGTAAGTTTAGGGAAAACCTCCCTTATTAAAAACTGCCCCAGATGAGCAATAATATTCCCTTTTACCTTTATTCTTGATAAAGAACTTTTCATTTGCCTTAATTTAAAAGGGACATTGAGACAGATTATCTTAATTTTTATTTTCTTCTTTAAAAAATTTTATAATTTATTTTCAATTGAACATTTCTGTTTCCATTTTATTTGTTTTTACAGTTTCTTTTATGATAATTTTATTCATTTTCCATTTATGTTAGTGACATAAAATTTACTTTTTTAAAAAATAAGAGAATGAGTTCATTTGCCAACTTTATTGTATTAATTGTGTTACAGGCTGTAGACAGTCATGGTAAAAATTGTGAAGTCTGGACCTGGGAAAGTATTAATATAATGTTGGAAACTTTGATTTAAAAGACAAGAGTGATCTACATTTCAATGTGGTAAGTATCATAAATACCAACTAGGAGAGTCAAAACCAGGCACATGATAGTTGTAACTATGATCACTTTTCTTCCTTGAGAGAACTTTTTCCCAGTGGGTATGCTAATGCCAAACAAACAGCTACAGATTTTTAAGGTCTAGGGTAGGTAGCCAAAGCCACCTCTGCTATCAGATTCTGCATTTTGCTGTGAAAGTGCTTTAAAATTGATGAGCATTCTTGGGAAAGGTCCACTGTGAGGTTGTGGCAGATGTTGCAGCAGCTGCTCCCATGTTTTAAAGTCATTCTATGCCATCCAGCCAAGGCAATGAGTGGAAAGAGCATCAGCTGTGGCCACCGCAGACCTTCCAGTGATGGAGCCCATTGAGGAGTCTAAATGGTTGCAAAATATCATGAAGCTGGGTTGACGGACATCCAGTCACCATCGCCACTCCACTGCCATGCCAAGTGGAGAGAAGCAGATATACCAGCTGCTCCTCTTGGGGTTATGATGCATTTCATTCTGTAATGAATACTCTTGATGTTTTCTTTCCCCCAAATCTCATCAGCTTATCATACCTACTCCTCCACAGGCAAAATTCTAAAATCAGTATTCATTCACTCAGCTAATATTTATTGAGCTTATGATGTGGCAGGCACTGTGAGGCCCTTGGGATTCAAAAATTAATAGGAGAACATTGTTGCTCTCCAGGAGCTTAAAATGAATGGGGAAAATAATACATAAATAAAAAGCTATATATCATAATTAGGGCCTATGCTATTGGCAAACAATGGGAGTTTAGAAGAGAGATTGCCAACCTATATGCCATAGAGGAGGAATACAGGAAAGCTAAGTAAGGATATCTGCAAAGAACAATTGGACTTTACTCAAAGGACAATGGGGAAAACTAAAGGTTTTAAACATTGCAGAAGATCATCTGTCTTTAAAAAAAAAAAAAAGAGAGAGAGAGACATGGAAAGCTGGCACCTCTACCAACTTTCCTGAGAGACAGCTCTCCCCAGTGTGTCCAGTGTCAACACACACTTTATTTAAAGCATATAAAGGAGCCAATCCCAGACCCTGGGAGGCTCGAGCAGTGCTGGGACCAGGAGCAGGCCACCTGATGAAGATACTGGTGGAAAACTGATAATCACAGCTGGCAGCTTTGAGCTCTACAGCTCCCAGGAGCCACTGGTGGTCACGCTGAGACAGATGGCCTCCCTTGGCTCAACTAGCTGCTCTGGAATATCCTTTGATTCCATTCCTTAAGCTCTGATTTGTGATTGAGAAGATCATAGTTTATTGCTACTGATATGAGATAGGCTGTAATCACAGCATTATTCTATTGTTAAGGCCCAGATCAAATCTGAAAAAGATTGAATTTCAAGGGTAGGGATCTTCCATGCCTCCTTCTACCCACTATTCCCTTTTTCTACCCACCACTTCCTCACAAATCTTCCCACAACTATCATCTAGTCAGGGCCTGTTTCCTAGGCTTCCAAACCACGCAGTCCCACAGGGCTCCGTGCTCAGAAGCATGTCTCGTACTTTGGGGTTGATGCTGCCTTGAAATTCTTAGTGACTTTATCTTTGAGTTTGTGTTTTGTAAGTGAAGTCAAATGAGACCACTGAGTGTGCACTAGGGGCTTGGAGTTTCGGCTCAATTATTCGGCCAGATGACCATTGTCACCAATCAATCTCTTCAGAGGCCTGGGCCCAGGCATGGAGAGGGTCAAAGTCAGGTGCTTACCCTCCAGGCCCCAAGTGACTGGGCACAGCCTTAGGTGACTAGGAGGGTCAGCAAGCCCTGCGAGTGTTTCCACATCCACAGGGAGAGAAGGATTCAACCACAACTGAAGTATATATACTGTAACAAGCCAAGGGAGAAGCCACGGAGAAAAAGGGAAAAAAAAGCTTTTCTGCTTTTTGAACAATGGATTCTGCATTTTTATTTTGCTCTGGTGCCCACAAATGATGTAGCTGGTGTAGATGGTCCGACTGAGAGCTAAGTAGCAGGTACTCTCCCGGAATGGCTCAGGAGATCTTGCGTTTGATAGCATCCTCGCCTCCAACGCTGTCTCCGGCATGCTGGAATGCGAGTGTTGGCAGGATTGCTTTCATTCCTTTTGGTCTGCCTCACATTTTGAAATTTTACTGTTTGATTTTAAAAGCTTCAGTTCTGGAAGAGCAACAGTTTGAGGGAAATAATAAATTCCAATTGAAAGGCAGGCTTTGGTAGGGAAATCAAGCTGGGAGAAAGCATGGGGTAAGGCTCTGAGTCAGGACCCAGAAAGCTGTTTAGTAGACAACTACTCTTCTAAAGTGGAAGTTCTGAATTAAGGTGTACATAATGATTATGATCTTCCTTTACCCACCTAATTCCTCTTGGAGTTAACCGCATCTACTTTGTTGTTTTTGCATGGTATGACCAAGTAATAAATACCATGTTGTCAGGCAGCAATTAGCACACTTGAATTCAAAGAAACTATTTTTGAAATACAATTTGCACATTCTGATTAATGTTTTAAAGACTAGAGGTTTTTCAAGTCAGAGTTTGGATTTATAATATGCCAGTGGAAATATTTTAAAGATAAAACTAAAGGCACTGTTCACAAGAGGAAGACACTATTGGGAATAAAGCTATAAATAAAGATCAACTGCAAGTTTTACAAGCAAGCCAGTTGCCAGAATAATAAAGAATTCCTGAAAGTGTTTTATCAGTTGGTTGATTTTGTAAAAAGACATCACTATTGAGGAAATGTAATCTAGTGTCTTCAGATGTGAAATTCAGAAATGCGAGCGGGTTCTACCATGTAAACAGAATCAATTCCATCATTAAAGAGATCGCACTGATGGAGTCTGGACATACTGATAAGATTAAAAAAAAGTTTAATTTGAAAGTGGTACCTTATATAGATGAAGCCAGCTCAACACTTAGTAGAATGATTTAAATTATATTGGTCATTCATGAGAAAAAAAATAGACCTTATGTCTTAAATAAATTAAGTAAATTAAAGCATTTATATTAAATAAAAATGTAATGAGTTTCTTTGGACTTTAAAAAAATTAAACTTTGAGGTCAATTTGCTTGGAATATGTATAGATGATTGTTTTTGACCATTTGGACACAAATGCCATATTTATATTTTACAAATAATTAATTCAGGCAAGTTTACTCTGTGGCCACAAAAAATAAAAAACTCAGGGTTTCTTCATTTTGCTGTCAGTCCCTTAATAAAAGAGTGTTATATACAGCAATATCTGGCTCCCAGGAGGGTTCAAGGATGTCCTGAGCACTGGGAAAGGTTTTAATAAAGTCACAAAATTGTATGTTGTCATCCATGCAGGTGTGCTCTGCTCCTGAGAGCAGCACAGTTGGAAAACAGCAGAATTAGCACATTGTTTATACTTCCAAATTTAAATCTCCAGTGAGCACATTGCCAAGGTAAGTCTCTGGATCAACTTCTGTGGGCCCATCTCAGAAGGATATATTTCCCCCTTCTGTATTATATTATTGCCTCCATAGCTGTCTTATAATTTGGTGATAAGTATTGCCTAAATTATGAAAATAATGTAATTTTGTAGCTTATAAGTATTGTAGTTTTAATAATCATTTTCAAGTGCATGTCAGAAGCCAGGTACTGCAAAGTATTGGGGCTACAAGGTAGACGCTGCCATTGTCCTCTGGACAGGAACATGGGGACAGCACACATTAGGAAACTGAAAGTATGCAATGAAAAACAGAAGAGGCTGGGGTGATGGGAAACCAGAAAACAGTAGAAAAGGATCTCCCTCCTTGTCTATAGCAGAGCGAAGGCTTCAATAGAAAACTATTGTAAAAGAAAAAAAGAATAAAGCCAGTATGACTAGTAACGATAATGATATAGAAGTCCAGGTTTGCTAAAATACACTTTAACAAAGCAATTTGCCCTTAGCCGATAAGAGAAAAGAGTATTAAGTCATAATAAAACTGTAGAAATATACAAGCAAGATACATATTTTTTGATATATGTGTATACATACTTTTATATATATATATAAGATACATACAAATGTATACCACAGGTCAAGTTTCAAATTATGTTTTAGTGAATATAATGCAGAATTATAATTTAAACTATTTTTTAAGATCCAATTCAAGTTACTGCCACATATACTTGCTGAGTGCCTACCATGCTGTACATACTGTGCTTGGCACTGAAGAGATTAATAAAGGCAGCATTCGCATTACTATAGTATAATGCATAGGAATGCTGGGTGTTAGGACAAAGGAGAGATGATTTTGATCTCTGAGTGTTTGGAGATATTCTTTCCAATTTTGCTTATTTAAACCATACTACTTTATATATGTTAAAAAAAAGTGCTTTCCCCTCCAAGACTAGTTATGCTGGTTTATAAAAAAATAATTTACATCGGCCGGGCGCGGTGGCTCACGCCTGTAATCCTAGCACTTGGGAGGCCGAGGCGGGCGGATTGTTTGAGCTCAGGAGTTCGCGACCAGCCTGAGCAAGAGCGAGACCCCGTCTCTACTAAAAATAGAAAAAGATGATCTGGCCAACTAAAAATATATATAGAAAAAAAAAAAATTAGCCGGGCATGGTGGCGCATGCCTGTAGTCCCAGCTACTCTGGAGGCTGAGGCAGAAGGATCGCTTGAGCCCAGGAGTTTGAGGTTGCTGTGAGCTAGGCTGATGCCACGGCACTCACTCTAGCCCGGGCAACAGAGTGAGACTCTGTCTCAAAAAAAAAAAAAAAAAAAAAAAAAAAATAATTTACAAATCTCATTTACTTCTCTAACAATGTAGACTTTTCTAAGTAACTCTATTTAGTGAGTGAAGTGATTAATTTTATAGAGTGGAACAATTTTCTTAATTTAAACAGCATCTCAAATGAAAGCAGATCACTATTCCCTCTGGCCCAAGCATTAACCGACTGCCAAAATGTCCTTAACTGGCTTATTCTAACAGCCAGCATGATTATAAAAAAAGTTAATTCTGATTTTCATTTTATTTTATAACTAGATCTTATTTTATTAAAATTACCCTTAGGCATTTCCCCACCAGTAAAGAATAAACTACAAATCATATTTTCCATTTGGAATAGTTCTTATCCCCTAGGAAAAAATCAATACATCAAAATTAAATTTCAAAACTGCATTAACAGCATCTTTGAGGTCAGGTATTCTAATGGTGTCTGAGTGGAAACCAAATTATGGAATTATTATATGTGGACAATATAATTATTTTTACCGCTTTTTACTTTATAGAATACAACAAAAACGGATTAAACCTGGTGTAAGGATTCAGTTATAAGATAGAAGTATGTTTAACTATGTCATCTTAATACCACTGAACATAAAGATTTCACATGAGCATCAGTTTTAACTTATGGAATCTGCATTGAAATGTGGATATTTAAAAGTTTTAGCAAAATATCAAAATTAAAGAAAATAAGCATTATTAGATTTAAGCAGTTGACCTGTCTAGCAGTACATGAACTCATTAAAGACATCAAAGTATTATTGAATAGGATAGGAGACTGGAGAGAAATTTTAGAAATCAATGAATACAATCATATTCATTTTAAAGAAAATTAGAACCATAATAGTAAAATGACATATATGATCCTCAATTTAATCTCTTACAAACAATTATCATAAGATCTCCTTTTTCTCCATACTGCATTTCCTTATGTATTGTTCTCAGCATTTGGGGCTTAACTCCTTGGGAAAATTTGATGCTTATGATGCCTATTATTTCTGAGATGAAAGGAATTTTTGTCTGATGTATCATTTGCCACATACTTCTTTGTGTGGCTAAGGGAATCTCAAAGCAGGTAGATGGATTTGGAGAATGGTAGCAAATAGTAGTGAACTCATTATCAGGAATCAAAAACTGTTCTGCATCACGCTACAAAAAATGCCATCATTATTTTGACCCAGGTAAAACTTTGAAGCATATATTGCCTTTGGAGAAAATTATTTTGTCTTTAATGTAATGTGGTGAATCCCTAACATCCATTCCCCCTTTTTAATTCAAATACAATATCACCTGCACTTACCAGGCACATGGCTGCTTAGCTGGAGATTACATTTGCCAATATTCTACGCAGCTAGGTATGCCCATGTAATGAACTTTTGCCCAGCAGAATTTGAGTGTGATGGGGTGTGTGCGGTTTGTCACGAAAGTTAAACAAGGAAGCAACTTGCGCTTCACCTTCTCTTTCCCTCTTCTCACTGGCCAAGGTGTGGACACATTAAGAGCCAACTGGCCCTGAACATGAAGAGATAGACCACACTTTGGATGACGGGGAACGAAAAAACAGATGGAATCAGAGTCTCTGGGTAACCTCATGGAGGAGAACCACCTTATTCCCTTGCCTGCTTACCGAATCAACCTTTTAAGTAAAAGCAGAATGAACTTTCAATCTTGTTTAAGGCACTATTTACTGTTTTCTGATAAAGACTTCCTTGAGGGCTCATTATCTAAAAAATGCATAAGAATGAATTGATATTCTTTATGTATCCTGGGAGAGGGATGTAGGGGTGTGTGTGTGTCTGTGTGTGTGTGTGTGTGTGTGTGTATTTTCAAAGGTTTAACTACAAAATAAATAATTGCAATACAATAAAAACCCATACAAGGAAAAACATATAAGATCACAGAGAGATTCTTTAACTCGTTATGTGGCAGTGATTTGAAACATATCTTCACAAAATGGATTTCAGGATTGCCTTTTCTTGCATGTATCCTGTTTTATGACTTGCCTCCAATTGTTCTAGCTTCTTTGTACTAGACATCGAGTTCCAAGATGCTATGAAACACTGATAATTTGGTCATTGACACATCATTTGATACGTGGAAAATAAAGAACACCAGCCTTCAGTTCCTTTAGTACATTGGAATTTAGTTAGTTTGGGCCCAGAGGGTGAAACTTACTTGAAGTGGCGAAGTCCTTTCATGCTATAATCTGTGCCATCTTGATCTTTCTTCATTCATGCTTTCCATTTTGGAGTGTGCTGGCTTTGGAAGGTAGGTACTTATGTTCTCTCTCATAGTGTCTGTAAAATTAAAGTTTCAAGACACTATTCTTAAATGTTTATACATTTTCTTTTCTTTTTAATTGACACCCACCCCCATCATTTGAGTGTGGCTTTTCTAATAGTTAAAATAATAAAAGGCCTGCATTATGTTTCTTTTTGTTGTTGTTGTTTTTTTTTTTTTGCCTCCAAGAGCAAAGAGGCATAGTCAAATTTAATGTTTTAATATAGATATATACAAGTTTTTCTGTTAGCTCAAACACAACAAAGATTATCTGTGTGAACATGATTGAGTTACTTTCCTCTTTCAAGATGGTTTAATCCTAAACTATATTAATCCTCAATTATATCAATAGATTAATCTCATTGGATTATTAAATCTAAAGGAGATAATGCTCATATAGAACCTGTCTAGCTCAATGTAAGAGGAAAATGCATTATCATTATCACTACCATTATTTAACTTTAAATATTTTACACAGAGAATCTGAAGTTTTAATTTGAATATTAAATATTTCATGTGGAGAACCTGAAGTTTTCATTTAAATATCAAAATATCCAATAGAGTTTGTATTGTAAAAGAATGATATGCTTTCTTCATATTTCTCAACATGTCCAACATTTCTTAAAACAATAAAAATTATTTGGGACTTCATATATCTAAACATTAAAGACCTTACTTTGATAAATCATCTAAATGACCTCAGTTAAGGTTTATGCTGCAGGTCTTAGAGGACTTTAGGTCTGAGACATGTCAGAATTTCTGTGGTCCTCTTGTCCTTGCAACTGTTCCTTAGTGTTAGTAGGCCCTTTACATTTGTCTACCCATTACCTGGGGATCTCATAGGCATTCAGTAGCAATTTTTATTGCAGAAGTATTTGCATTCAAAATATGCACATGTACTGTAAACATACATATTTGTGTGTGTGCATATATTATTTATTTATAGCTGGTAGAATTAGAATACAGCTATAAGTTTCATATTATATAGGTAAAACGTAACTTTTGATTGACTTGCTCTTTTAAATATGTTTATCTTTAAAAAGAAATGCATTTATTTTACTTGAGAGAGATTTGCATAAATAAGTTATTAGATTGAAATGGAAATTCTATTGCCACTTGTTATAATTACATACATAAGTTAGCGACAGGGCAGAGAAAATATATGACCTCTTATAAATGCATCATTCCCTCTGTTTTAACTATCATGAGCTTGACTACTGAAGAGAACCTTCTATGTGACCTTGAACAGTTACTAGCTATTTCAAAGGGTTTGGAGGAAGATTAAAATAGATAGTAATCAGGAAACTTTCTAAGACAACATTTATTATACCAAACACATTTGAGTTTTCTTTCTTTACTTACTTTTGGTTTTCATCATCAATTAATATGAGTAAATTTTTTAAAACTTTTTTTTCTGAAACTTTATGTAAACCAGTGATATGGGAAGTGCTATTATTATTAACATTAGTAATATAACTTTATGTTTATTACTGCTTTTAATAATTATAGCTAATATTTATTGGACATTTTTTATAATCCAGTCATGGTACCTGCATGATTTCAGAATAATTATTATCCTTATTTTACAAATGAGAAAATTGAAGCTTATTGATACTAAGGAATGTGCCCAAGATTACATAACTAACACGGTTTTCTGTGTGTATGAATCTAGAGCCCATGTCATTCATTAACCTTACAATACACTGTTTTCTATAGCACATACCCACTAAGTAATTTTGAAAATTTGTGTTTTACTGACATATTTGAATTGAAGATGGTGAAAGTCTCAGGTCAGTGGATAATGGCAGAGTTTGCACTTTATTTTGCTGTGAGGCAACAAGCATTTGTTGCTCTTTTCTTCCACTTCTGCACACAAGCAAGTTAAATTTCTAGAAAAGACCATGACAAATAACTGAATGTGGTTTGGATCAATAAAGCAGCTGCTGTAAAACAGCCTCAGGCCTTGGAATTTCTGCTAAACTATCAACATCTAATGTCAGAACGCTCTTTGAAGGATGAAAGTTAGACTGATATCTGGAAAGTAATTTTCTTTTTGTATGTCAGTGATTGAATTTGGGTCAGTTTTCCAAATTGTTTAATAAGACAACACAAAATGTGATTACTCATATTTTCTGCAAACAAAACCATAATGATTCACAATTCTGAATGTGTCCCGAGAGAAAAGTGTCCTAGTCAAATAATAATTGCATATTTACATACTACAGAAATTTCACATATAACAAAGACTTTTTTTTAGGTTTAATCATATCTAATCATTTTGTCATTTTTTACTATGTGTATGTATGTGTATATATATATATATATATGCATGCACATATATATGCATATATACATATATATCCTTTTGGAAACTACATTAAAATGTAGAGAGAATATTATGGTTGTTAAAAATACCTAAAAAATATTAAGGCCAATTCTCTTAATATTATAGGAGATATAAAGAATTGAAAAGACATAGTAAGTTTATTTTCTCACAAGAGAACAACATGTAATAGTAGGGAGACATGAGCTAAATCTCAAGACTGCTGGATCCCTGCGCTTTGTGATAGCTCCAAGTCCTTTGACCACTAAGTTCCTCTTACACAAAGGAGTTTGCCTAGATATTTAAGATCTTCTTAAGTTCTAAACTATCTGAGACTTTCTCTGGCAATGTTTTATTTTGGTCCAATTGCAATAGCAAAAGGAGTGCTTTTTAAGTTGTACTTCCTCTTAATAAATTATAAAAATTAAGTTATCTTTTCATAAAGAAAACAGGATTCTAGACTAGAATCACATGTGTTACTCCCACCATAACTGCCAGTGCCCAGGAAATGGAGGCAATAGGGGCATTGAAGGCTGCTCTTATCGTCTTTCAGAGGATACAGTTTACCACCTCACGTTTGAAATTTAGTCTTACAGACTTTCTCTTTCCATCTCATTTCTTATTTGTGACATTATTGTCAATCTGAGGGCTTTCATTAATGGAGATACTAGCTGAATTTTTACTGTTGGGTGAGATGACTTTAATAATGTATTTCTACATTATGTACTATACTTATATAGTGTACTACTGTAAATGACTAAAGCGATGATAATGAAAATCATTCAGAAAAATGTAACTGGATGATGAAGAGAGTTCTGAGTTAAGGACAGTAAATTAAAAGGTACAAATAGTATACTTGCTTCTCTAGCACTTACAATAAATGCTTTGGAATAGTACAAAACATTTCAAAATGAACCCCCTAAAATTATGATGGGTAAATTCACATATGATTCCCCATTTTTGTGCCCAGATTGTAGTTTCTAAGTACCAGATGAATGGCTGATTCCAGACCTTGGGTAGAAAATTTGATGAGGCAAGGAGAGCTTATGTCTGAAAGCAAGAAAATTTTCAGGGAGACCAACTCGAAGGGACTCATATGCCAAAGATGTGATCATTTTAGCATTAAAAATAATACTAAATACAAATGACTAAAATATATTGATTATATAAAATTCCATAAGTTCATGATGATTCTCAAACAAATGAGAGAAAACCAAGTGACAAACAAGCAAATAAGTCATTGGAAACTATTGAAAGTAACTAGGGCATCTACAACTTATTTTACCCCTTTCATACTAACTGCATTTCAGGGTAAACCAATAGTTCTAGCTGAGAAGAGAAGTTGTTTTCTCTACAGATGAACTCAGCTAAATTCTTAAAGGTATGATAAAATTAGAAAAGAACTATTTGTCATGCCTGATTAATTTAACTATCTATTCTGATTACTTTTATGATATCTAAGTTTTTTGTAATAAAGTAAATTGGCAGGATATAGAATTGAGTTAGGAATCACGTGAAGGTTAAGGTATGCCTGCTTATAATAATCACCTCTCAGCTCAGATCTGTGCATCTTTAATTACATATTTCTTTAAAAATAGAATTGAGTTGAAAATGTAACATTCTATGTCAAAAGTAGTTGGTGCAATGAACCATAGAATACCAGAGGGCTGAAGATATTGAATATAACTTAATTTCATGCTTGTCCTAGACTATTAAAGGAAAAACTCTAAACTTAAAGAAATCTGTCTGGAGCACATGATTTCCCCTGTAGTAAGGTATTTTTCTAAGCTCCAATAACTCTTAGGATTATGAACTCTTTCTAGATGTAAAAAAAAACTTCTTCCAGAATTTTCCATGATCTCTCATTATGGCTATAAATATAAATTAAGTGAGACTTAAGAGAACTAAAATTTCAGAATGATAGTTGAAACTGATGGAAGAAAAAATGGGACTTAGACAACAAAGAAAATTGTTACCCTAGAACAGGGTAACAGTCTCCTAGAACAGAGATGGCCCTTGTATTCAGCCTTGGATCTTGGTATTCTGAGCTTGAATAAATGAAAATAATTGTGCTGGGTTTATAATATCTATTTATGGCAAAGATCACTTAATCCTTGGAAAAGAATTGTTATGTTATTTTACATTCAACAGCTAAGTGATCAGCTCATGTCAACTTGACTGTGTCCCTTTTACAATTCATCCCTATTCTATTGTACCCTGTCAATACTGTTTATGAGCATTGACTTTTTAATTTTCTTGTGCTTGCCTTGAAGAATTTATTTTGTTATCTGTTAGGATGTTGGACTATTATTCCTCTATGCTGCCTCTGCTAGCTGCA
>JAQIFY010002880.1:0-12993 GCA_028533085.1 Varecia variegata | reverse complement strand
CTTGTGTTTTTTCATCCATTGGGCCAGTCTATGTCTCTTGAGTGGGGAATTCAACCCATTCACATTTAATGAGAGAATTTTTCTCTCTTGAGCCATTATGATTACTGGGTTCTGGTCTTTTATCTCTTGGGTAGTTTTACATTCGTGGGTCTTTCTTGTGCTGAAGTGTGTGTAACTCTGTTTTGAGTAGTTCTTGGAGAGCTGGTCTTGTCTTGGTGAATTCTCTGAGTTTTTCAAAACCTTAAAACTTCTTATCTGGGTCACTGTTCTTCTCTAATTCACTCTTTTCATTTTCATAGGGTAATATTTTAAAATACCAATGTGATTATATCACTTCATTCCTGAAAATTATTATATTTTAATTTCCTTATAGTCCCTTCTTGTGCTTAATTTTTCTCAAACAACACATCTAAACTAAAGCTATTATTAATATTTTTCATTCCCTGCTTGTTCTTCCCCAGGTGTCATGTATTCACTTAGTGGCACCAGTTCATGCAGTTGTCCCAAACATGCTTACAGTTTAGATTTGTCTTTATTTTTAAACAACTGAACAAATGACAATATCTGCAATTTACTGATACATCCATATCCCAAACCCCATTACCCCAGTCCAGACCACCATCTTTTCCTTTCTGCATTAGTACAAAAGTTTACAACACTGCTTCCTCTCCTTATTAATAGCACCTATCCACACTGCAGAAAAGTGCCTTTTCCAGTACCCAGATCTGATGACAATGCTCTTAATTCTTAGCATTAAATAGCTCCCAATTTTCCTTAGAATAAAGCTCAAACTCCTCTTCAGAATTTACAAGGTTTTCTGGGATCTCTTTTGTTATGTTCTAGCCTCATCCAGTACTTTTAACTCTTCCTTTTCATTTTTTTCCAGCCATGTTAAACACCTTATAGTTCTTTGAAAGTTGCACAATTTCTTTGCTTCTATTCCTTTTCACAAAATAGTTCCAACTTCTGGAATATCTCTTTTCTTTAGTCTACCCCCTATACTTTTATCACTAACTTGTTATCCAGATATAAATAAAATATCTCTTTTGCATTAAGCTTTCCTCACTCCTAAAGACTAGTTTCATTATCACTTTAAGTTGTACTTTCCTGGGTACTTGGTTATCTCTACAATGTGTTAGCAAAGGTCTTAAAGAAAGAGAAAAAGGTCATGCTCATTGTATATCTGGCATTGACCATAGATCTTGACACATAGTAGTCAATAAATATTTTTATAATGAATAAATATTCTCAAATATCTGGATAAGGTGCACTCCATTTGTTTTCCCATTAGTCCATGGAAAGGTTATTTTACATATAATAAGCCCAGAAATACATCTTATAACTGGCTAACCTGTACTTTATCTTCAGATCTGACATGTCCCAATATGTTTTTCACTTGCCATTGCCACAAGCTCCTCTGAGTCCCTCCATGGTGCCTTTCTACCACTACAGCAGTATAATAGACTGACTTTAGTCACCTCAAATTGCTATGCTGTCAAATATACTTATGTCTTTAAACAGACTTCTTTGGATTGAAATGCTTACCTTTACTATGTTTCTACATCTTGATTAATTTTGAATTCATTTTATGTATGGTGGAAATGCCTTCTCATTTACAAAACCTCCTGCTATTTACCCCGACTTGATTAGACATCTTTTCTAAGTGCCTTATGTACCCACCTCCAATAGGCTTGTAATAAACTTTCTTGTCTTGAATAGGTAGTTTTCTGTATTCTCTCAGTTGAGAGAATAAGCTTTTGAGGAATGGTATCCTTAACTTGAAATGCAGGAGTTTTGCCCATTCCTTGATGACTAACATGCGCTCAGTAGATATTTCTTAGATGAATAATATATGCTACGCACTCACTAATCTCTACTGAATGTATTCCATCCTGTTGCTTTTATACAGAATGCTAGTTTTCTACATTTGGTGAAATCTCATACATTCTCAATAGTTCAGCACAAATGCCCCTTCCTCTATTAAAGATCACCTTAGCCATCCTTTTCTGCCTTACTCATCAAGGGCTATTTGAGCTTGCCCATATATGGTATACTCATTATTCTTGATTTGGATTATTGTTTACCCTTGTATTGAAGTTTGACTGTAAAGTTATCTGAGACAAGAGCTTGACTCTATTCGTTTTTGTACCCTCAGCACATAACAGATTACAGTGCACGTTATTTGTCTACAATATTTTTTGATGAATTGAAAATACTGATTTGTTTTCTTATGTTCCATAATATAGAAAAAAATTAGCGAAATAGCACATTCTTCTTTGACAATAAGAAAATTTATACATGGGAGTGATGAAATCAGAATAACAGACTATGTTTGCCATAAAAGACAGACTATTTCTGGCCCTCTTTGGGGAGAATTGTAATATGACTCAAGATCATTTCACAAACTGACAGAGGAAAGAAGCCCACAATGAATTACTTGATTTTAATTTTCAATATGAATACGGACTATGGGAATTAGACCCATGATTAACTTTCTGGGTGTTTTTATCTATTGGAAATGGAGACTTCCCTTTCTAAGTGATCATAATGACTCTCTGAGATTAAGCATTATCTTTTTTTTTTCTTTTTTATTTATTATAGCTTATTATGGGGGTACAACCATTCTGGTTAAGTATATTGCCCATGCCCCTCCCAACCCCCCAAGACTGAGCCTCAAGGTTGTCCATTATCTTATTAGTTACAATACTGTATAACAAAGTTCTCATAATTTATTATGTTTTAGATAAACACAAAGGTTCTGAACCTTGTAATGAAGAAGAAGCATTGAAAAGTTTTAAAGAAATATAGATATAATTTTGCATTTTTTCCTGGTTGTTAAATTTTCTGCTTACATTTCCTATAGCTCATCACTAGGATTATTTATTCACATACAAAATGAAATAAAAGGACCTCATTCATTGGCTCTTGAAATTTTCTTTTATACTTATCCCAAAGAGTACCCCATTTAAAGGTGTTAGTAAATAAGCAAGCAGTTATGTGAGATGACCTTTTTCCTGATAGTATTTCAGTCCAAGTAGAAGACAAGAAGTAAATTTACCCTTAGAGAATAATTTCAGAGTAAACTTTCCTACAACTACTTCCCAGAGGTTAAAAAATAAACTGAACACAAACACATCTCTGCAGAAAATTGCTTGGATTGGTTCAATTTTTCACTGAAAGGTACAACTATATTTATTCTTCTTCCATTTTCATAAGAAGATATCTTTAAATGTTATGCTTTAACAGAGGTGTTTTAGAGCTTGAGAAGAAAGTATAGCTACTACTGTACATAATTGCTTCCAAATCTAAATTACTTTAAGAAAATGTTTAACTGTCAGGGCAAGTTGTTCTTCCTTATGTAATTTATTGTTGGCATATTTTCACTGTTGAGTCAGCTAACACAAGTATAAATAAGTAGCCTTATTATAAATATTTAGTAACAATATAAAACATCATCTGAAACAAGCATTTAATATTAAAAATAAAATTGTGCTTATTTTGATAAGCCTACAGTCTTCTATGTTCCTGGAACTTTTTAAAAATAAAATTACCAACTTATGCTATGCTTAGATAAAATAAACTTATTCTAACACCTTGTGGTATTGCTGTACCTATACATTATTTCATAAGTGATGTGGCATGCAAAACAA
Organism: Varecia variegata; assembly: GCA_028533085.1. NCBI lineage: Eukaryota > Metazoa > Chordata > Mammalia > Primates > Lemuridae > Varecia > Varecia variegata. The sequence continues at coordinate 9,343 of JAQIFY010002880.1, read as the reverse complement.
ATAGTTCTCTTAATTAATTGCATTTTTCAAGATATATTTTTTTTCTGTAATTACCTCCAGTATATGAAGTCATGATCTAATTTGCCATTGCTTTTGTTGTGATGATTCTTGGAAAATGTTATTTACTCTAGATTTCTAAATATAACAAAAATCTAAAAAATACATTGTTTTTAATATACATGATCACAAATAGGGAGCATTCTGATTCATGACATTGAGAATTGAGAGAGAACAAAAATAACAAAAAAATGTATTGAATGGTGAAAGTGGGAAAGTTTTTCTCCAGTAAAATAAACTGAGTTTTCCACACCAAAATCATTGCATAAAAGATCATAAAATTATTATGAAGTGTCTGTATATTTATGACAATGAATGGCGATTACTCATGTGAATTATTTTAAAATTTTTCATGTAATTGTATATTTTACTTTCTTTTATAACATTAATCCCCTAAATTATTCCAATGGTCTTTATACCTATTGTATTTTTAAAGCCATTACTTAAAAATTAATATTAGCTTTATTTTATAGTATCTAAAATCCATAAAATGATTTGTATAAATAATAGATTTACAAATTTATTTTGAAAGTGAAATTTGCAATTAAAGTGTCTCAATATTTGAATGCAATGACAGCTGTCCCTTAGGGAAGACCTTCTATTTATCATTTTGTTTGGCAAAGATATATTTGTATACTTATTATATATATATTTATTGCATAAAATTATATATAATATGCAAATATAATAGAATAAGATCATTAATGAAACATACAACTGAATTAAAAGAAAAACTGTATTGTATCAAAGAAAGAGAGAGAGAAAAAGAAAGGAAGGAAAAGAGGAAGGGAAGATTAGAGGAAGGAAGAAAGGAAGGAAGGAAACAAAGAAGGAAGGAAGGAAAGAAGGAAGGAAGGACAGAAATGAAACAAAGAAACAAAATGGAAAAGAGAGAAACCATAATATTTCCCTTTCTAATTAATTCATTTTGTGAAGAGCAGAAAAAATTGGTCCCTTAAATGTGACTTTGATCATATGGATCACTTTCTCAAATATTGGCAAAGTTTCTCAAATTCAAGCATTTCTATTTTATAATAAATTCTATAATTGATCCTCTTTTTTACTTTATTTACTTTCCTGTTTAATCCCAATTTTAGTAATTTATTCTGCAAGGAAGTTTTATTGCATGGATTTATACGTAAACTATTTGCATTTCCATCAATGGGAGATTGATATATCTATAGATGGACCACAGTGAAAAGCATGAGAGATATACATATCAATGTAGAAAATGTAAATATAACTTCTTAATTGAAAAGAAGAAGATGAGAACATTTTGGTCCTATTTTGTATAAAGAGGTTGAAAATTGACACTATATAAAAACATATAAAAAAGGTACACAAATGCACAAAGTCTGTAAAAAGGCTTCTCATGGGAGTGCAACTATAAATTGGATGAAATATAAACTTATTTTATTTTGTGTGCTTTATAATATTATTTACCAAATTTATTAAGTATATATCTACTTTTACATTTTAAATTTTAAACCAAAAGCTATTTTGGTAATATATGTTCAAGTAAGAAAGAATTCTACAGGATTGTACATTATATAATTTTTTTCCAAATATTTTCTGATTCTGCATATACATAGGGATTGGATTAAGATTTAATTGAGGATTTCCATTTTTAAATTATAAGCTAATGTATATCATTTTGGAAAGAGTTAAGTAAGTATTCAAGAAGCATATTTTTTCTAATAATATAGTTGGTTTCACATATCATAGTTTACATGCTTAGTTTTTATTTATTTTGGATTTGTACATTTTAACAATATTGATTCTACCAATCCATGAGCATGGTAGGGATTTCCATCTGTTTAGATCTTCTACAATTTCTTTTCTCAGTGTTTCGTAGTTCTCCCTATGTATGTCTGTCTCTCACCTCCTTCATTAAATATATTCCTAAATATTTAATTTTCTTTTATGTTATGAAAAGTGTTATGTCTTTGATTTGATTTCCAGCTTGACTGTTATTGGAGTATATGAATGTCACTGATTTGTGTACCTTAATTTTGTATCCTGAGACTTTACTGAGTTCATTTACCAATTCCAGGAGTCTCTTGATTGAATCCTTGGGATTTTCTAGATATAATAGCATGTGGTCAGCAGAGTGAGAGTTTGACCTCTTCTGCCCCCATTTGGACACCCTTAATTCCCCTCTTTTGTCTGATTGCTCTGGCAAGGACTTCCAGTACTATGTTGAATAGAAGTGGAGATAGTGGGCAACCTTGTCTGGTTCCTGTTCTAAGGGGGAATGCTTTCAGTTTTTCCCCATTCAGTGTGATATTGGCTGTAAGTTTATCATATACGGCCTTAATAATCTTAAGGAATGGCCCATCTATGCCTATTTTGTTGAGAGTTTTTATCATAAAAATGTGCTGGATTTGGATTTGGGATGATGTTAATTTTCTATAATATCATTTCAATGATTAAAAGGTTTGTATCATATAAACTTACCATGATTGACTCTTCATCATTGTACAGATAATATGTACATCTCTGAGCATTTCATAACATAAAATTAACAAGTAATATCTTTTAAAGCACTTTTCCCATATGATTTTACCTATTAATAAATAAAACTCACCACAATTGTGAAAATTCCTGTCATCCAAGAATTGTGAAAAATATTACTTATAACTATTTTTGAGAATTTGATAGAGAAAATTTATAAAATAATTTATAATACTTTATTATGTGTTTTGATACAATTTCAATATCCCATAAAGTTAAACCACACATATTGTTCTGTATGATTAAAATAAGGAGATGATCAAAGCATCATTTCATGAATTATATGATTTATTGTCATACAAAGATATTCTTTTTTTCCCATAATGCTCAAACAGAAAGAGAATAATAACAAATCTTACAGGGAATGCACTATGACAAAGTACATTAACCAAATAGCGAGTGAGTTCCAATTTTGTTTGCAGTACAATTGCTAAAATCTAGTTGCTCAATTAGGATGGAAGTAGGCCTTTGTGGATGTAAAGTCTAATTGAAGTTTGAGGTATACCTTTCTATGTGAGGTTTTCAGGAGAGAATTTGAACAGCACAGCATAGATCTGTATTGACATGCGAGGTCCCTAGATACTAGTGAAGGGTCCTGGTGTTGGAGGTGAGGCTTAGGAGAATGGGTTGAAGTCTGACCCAGAGGAGCCCATGAAGAGCCCAAGCTCTTGATGTATGTCAAAGTCTTGGAGTCCAGTAGTTGATGCCGATAACCACATACATGGTCTATAAGGTGTGACATAATATTCTCAGAGGAGAGGAATTACACTGCATGTTCTTTTTACAGCAGAACTTGTATCAAATTATGTGTTTGATATCCTTTCAAAGCTATATAAAACATATTGAGTCCAGCTTATATCATGAGACTATTATTAAAACATAATGTACATACTTGTTAATATTCAATTTTGTATTCAAATTCATAAGCTACATAAGCCCCTATGTCAACGTTCATCCAGTATTATATTATGTCACTCTTGCTTTCCTAATTCTGAATGAACTCTTTCTGGCTTAAGAACGATAAGTGGGTTATAAAGTTTTATTTATTTATTTATTTTTAATTCTTGTTTTTTGTTTTTTTTTTTTGCCTTGTAGCTTGGACAGCATCTTTCAATTTCCTTCACAAATAGACTGAGAACATGACAGTGAAGAAAATTCTTGAATCACAATATTAATGAAATATTAATTGGTAACAATAAACAGGAGAATCTAGAAGGAAAATAAACTTGTACCAAGAAACATGAACTGATGAGAAAGGACAGATGGCACATCTACTCTGAGCCATTTGTTCTGACATTTCACTGAATTCCCAGACATTGCTCTTCCAGGCTAGAACACTGTCTGGGGAATGGACACGCTTGAGGCTCGGACTCGGGGGATTGGGAGGGACATGGGCAATATATCTATGCAGAACTTTTGTACCCCCATAATAAGCTGAAATAAAAAAAAAAATTAAAAAAAAAAAAAAAGGGTATTGCAGATCAGAAAGCTTATTTGTATTACCTTTTTCTCCTTTGATTTTCAACTACTATAATTTCAGTTTTTCTCTTCAAAGATGAATCAAAAGTGTATACTCTTTTAGAATTTGAAGATTAAAAACTCAATGATAGCCTTTATTTTCAGTATACAAAACCACTTCCTACTCTTTTTAGTTTCTCATTTTGCCATTATTTAAATCCTCTCAATTCTCTGTAACTCTAAATCCTTCCCTAGACTATTGCCTTTCAAAGCACTTTAAATTATTATTGAGTCAAATACTTATGAGTGCACACTATGTGCACAGTAGTATACCATAAGCAAAAAGATGTGCAAATTTTTCAATACATGGTCTGAGGAACATAAAAGGAGTCTTTGAAGGATGGTAAGATATAAATGTAAAATGGAAATTTTAAGATATTACAAGAATCATCTTTTTTCTGGTTTTGTTACACTGAATAGAGGAATATATTTATTTTCTGGATTTAGTTATTAATGATTTATAACACTGATAATAGATATGATGTAAAGAAACATCAGGAAGAAAGTGGATTTTATTTGGCTGATGAATTTAAAAGCTGTCATTGAGAGGACTATCAAAAGAAGAAAACAGGTTGACACTAACTAAAAAGAACAAAGTGTAAATAATATTTACATAAAAATGAGTATTCTAGTTTGTAAAGATTACAAAGATTATTCATCCCAGACAACCAGGGGGTATAAGATATAAAATGTATATTAGATGCATTTTGAAAAACATTATTTTATACATATATTTTAAACATATATTTTATTCAATATGACAAGTGATAAATTCTGTTGGGTATAACTATCTTCCACCAGTAGAATGTGTCTGTTTTATGAAATACAGCCCCTCTCTATTAAGTGACTGTGTCATCTTACTTAAAAAAAGTGCTAATTAAATTCAGTTATATGTGAAATCTCAGCATAGCACCTATGGTGATGTGTTCCTAACAACATGAATGGCTAATAACAATTTATGTCCCTTTAGCAATTTAATCCCTGCAGTGCTGCTATGCTTCTAGCTAGTTTCTTCTATTTACTTTCACAGATCACTTTTTCAAAAACTGTCACCAATTCTGTTCTAATCAATTTTCAAGACTTATCATACCTTCACTCTGGGTTACCTTTCGGGTGCTCACCCATTTCAAGCCACCATAAAGTTCTTATTTTTAATGTTTGGTGTGTTACTTTTCCTCAGAAGTTTTGTAGCCCCTTGATCATTTTTTTGCCAGTCACTGCTAAACATATTACAAATTAATGACAGCAAAACAGAACATGAGTGAGAACACAGATGGGCTACTGGCATTCAAACTAAGGAAAGTGCCATACAGCAAGATGGCACTCAAATTCTAACCAGACAATTAGATACTATAATAAATATATTTTGAAATATGCTCTGTGGGTGTTGTGAATATATACGTGGATATATGATGAATGAACGTTAAACGATATTGTTAAATTAGCTATTTTTCTGTAATGTGTACTAAGAACATACTTCAGCCAATATTTAATACATGTCTACAATTTATGAATTGCTATTGTAAATTTTCAATATATTTTACTAGATTCTTATAGACAATTATATGTTTTTACACTTTCTGTGTGCAAATTAGTTAGTTCTTTATTCAATTGACTTATTTCCAAACTTTGTTCATAGTCTGAGAAATTTTTAGTATGATGGATATCTGCTAAGCTACATCTCAAAAGACTCATCAAGAACAATGATTTATTTTATTTCTGTGTGAAAAAAATATTACTTTTCTAGGAATATTTAAAGAAATTTTTGAAAATTTAGCACATTAAATATTAACATGTAAACTGCTACTGAAAATCATGTTAGGGAAGTTGGGATTCACAATTTCCCTAGATTATTTTGTAATTTTTAATTATTATATTATTTGTATATTTCAATCTCATAGATTCATAAAGTAAAATAAAAATAATCCAAGGTATGCTTTTCTCATTATTTCTCATAACTTTTCAGTTACAGAGTTAATATATAAAAAATGGAAAGGAAAGGCACAAAAACAAATTAAAAGTATAGAAGTCTTTAATAAATTGAATATGAGCATAATGTAAATGGTAATTAGCTCCCGTCTTCCGTCCATCCTCTATTCTCAAACAAGGGAGATTGAAGTTCTTAATTTTCTTGCAGAGAAAGTTATTAGAAAATGACAATTGCTTGATCATTTGGTTCATAAACTACATTGTAGAGTTAGTTGTCTACCATAGAAGGCCCATGATTTTTATTTTGAGCTTTTTGTGAAAGTATAAACTGACAAAAAATATTTTTCATTAACCTCACATAAATTTGATCCTTCCCAAATATGGAAAAATGGCAGTCTATGTGTTACATGTCATGAATGTTTGTATATATGCTGTTTTAACAAAACTGAAATGTTTCTTCAAAAGAAAAAAAAAAAACAGATTTTCAGTCTAAGTTAATTAGAAATTCAAGTGAATGAAGATATATTAATGAAAAGACTACTCTATTTTCATATCAATTTGTGTAATATAAATGAATTTGAACTGAGAAATGATTGGAGATGAAAGCAGAGCTAATATTTTTTTAAATTGAGGGAAAAAAAGGATTAAATATATTCTATTTGGCATCTTATTTACTCTTCATATTTCTCCACCTTGCTCAGTGGGGGAAAGCTAAATCTTATGGGCGACATCAAAGTAGTCTGTGCCCTCTGAATTCCAGTTGGTTTGCTTCATTGGCGTCTGCAGAGATCAGAGGTTGAAATAAGGGTATTTCTTGCCAGGGATCTCTACCAAGCATATTGCCTGAGATTGGCCATGCCCTTCTCCTTTCAGGTACTCTCTCTAGGTTTTAGTAGCTGCATGATTTCTTTGCCCCTTCAAGATACAGATAATCATCTTTCCTCCTGTCTACTGCACCCTCCATGCTGGATTCTCTAGACTTTGTTCACAAAGTTGAAAACAGCCCTTTATTAAATTGTTGACAGTTTGAGTGTATCTGTCCTTTCTGTTAGAAACTTGACACAGTACAATGTGCCTATTCTTTTCCTCTTTGTTATATTTTCTTTGAACAATGTGACTGTGTATACTTGCAAATAGAAATGTCATGAAATATTCCATCATAATTAACAATGACAAAAAACAGCAATCCTGTGAGTTATATGTATTAATCTGTGAATGTCTGAAGAGAATAGACTCAATTATTAGATAATGACAAACACAAAAATTCATAGCAGGAATATAAGATAATTTGAACACATATTAATATACTAACATTGGAAAAACACAAAATGTAAAAGAAAACATGAGTTAAAATTTGATCAAAATTAGGATATCCAAAAACCAAGACGTTAAAAACAAATCATGTTTCTTCCTCAAGTAATTTATTTTTAAGTTTAAAAATATTCCACTATAATAGACATTTTTAATAGATTCCTGTTTAATATAAAGTATTTTATAATATTTCTGTGCTTTAATGATGTAAGACATAGAGTAAACTTGAAATTGTATAATCAGTCACAAATCGTTAATGATGGCTGCATAACTAATCTAAAATAAATGTAAAATGATTGAAATTTGTGAAATATAATATTGTTTCAAACTAAACTGAGATAACCAATGTTATTCTCTGGATATAGTTCATGCTGCTTATCAAGGATGTACCATGTTAATGATAAATTTTTAAGTAAAACTAGAAAGAGGAAATATGGATTAAGTGAGATGTGCTTCCCAATCCTTTATTTATATATTTGTCTGTTTAAAATATTCTGTTGGTGCATCTCTTTCAAGAGGAGACACTTAAAAGACATATTAACTATAAATGTACTGAAGAACTGTAAAATTTTCTGAAATAGGTTTTCTAAATGAAAGAATCAGAAAGAATCCTCCCTTCCCCCATATTTTTCAGATGTTTCTGGTCATTTATTTTTCCTTTATAAAATTTAATTTGAATTTGTATCATTTATAATTCATATTTTATAAGTTATAATTATGTAAGGCAATTCATAGATCTTAAGGAATATTTTGATGCATTATGAGAAATACATATGCCCACATAACCCATGCTGAAGTCAAGATTAGAATATGTACATCACCTCAAAGTTCCCTTTTGCCTTGTTAGAAATCAAGTCCCACACTTAAGAGGCATCCGGAGTTGTGATTTACATTAGTTTTATTCTGCATGAACTTCATGAAAATGTAATCATACAAATGTGCTCTTCTATATCAAACTCCTTTAAGTTAAAAGTATATCTAAGAAATCCATTTAATCTACCATAATTTTCAGCGCTTTTTAATTGCTGAGTAGTGATCTATTTTATGGGTATACCACAATTTGTATGTACACTCAAAAGAAGGTGAATATTCAGGCTGCTTCTAGTTTTTGGCTATTATGAATACTGCTACTTAACATTACTTAACAATGCTTAAGACTTTTATACATGTTTTATGAACAAACATTTTAATTTCTCTTGTGTAAACCTAAGAGTGAAATGGCTGTGTCATAGAGTAAGGTTGACATTAGAAGAAACTGCCAAACTGTTTCCCAAAGTGGGGGTTTCATTTTTTATTTCTACCAGTAAGGTATGAGAATCGAAGTTGTGCCACATTTTTGGCAATATTAGGTGCTAACCATCATTTCATTTTAGTCATTGGATACGTATTTGTTACAATAACATGGAACTTAGAAATATGAAATATGCAAATATTGAAAAATTAAAATATGAATTATCCATTAGAAAAATGGATAGAGGAGACAAAGTGAAAAATTACACAAAGTATAATTATCCAATAAGCATATGGAAAAAAGCTAACCTCACACATCACATATCAAACAGCTGCTAATTAAAATTTGATACCACTTTAAAATGTATCAAATGAGACATGATTAGAAGTATAAATGGCAACATGTTGTTAGAGTATAGTAAAATGGAGATTTGTATATTCTTCTGATTGGAATATAGATATGTATTTATCTCTTTTTTATTTTTAATTATGAGTACATAATAACCCACTTACCCTGATTTGATTAATACACATCATGTACTTATACCTAAACATCACATGTACCCTATAAAGATATACAACTATTAGATTTATATTTATTTCTTGAAGTATTGGCAATATTTATCAAGAGATATTAAAATGTCCTACCTCTCTTTTATCTAGTATTTCAATTTCTATACATGTATAATGAATAAATAGTGCAAGATAAAGATTGAAGACTTTAGCAAGGATGTTTCTTAAAAGATATATAACATCAATATATCTAAAGCATTTTAAATGTCTG
>JAQIFY010000288.1:0-13091 GCA_028533085.1 Varecia variegata | reverse complement strand
TTGCTGTGAGCTAGGCTGACCCCACGGCACTCACTCTAGCCCGGGCAACAGAGTGAGACTCTGTCTCAAAAAATAAATAAATAAATAAATAAACAAAAAGAAAAAACAAACAGGCAAAATTAATGTTAATATATTTTAATAGCCAAATATATATAAAACATTATCATTTCAAGATATAATCAATATAGAGAATTATCAATGACATAGAGACACTTTTTTCATTTTAAGCCCCGGAAATCCTGGGTGCATTTTAGATCTCAGCACACTCAGTTCCATCCAGTCCCATCTCAAGCGCTCAAAACCACGTGTGACTAGTGGCTGCTACCTTGAACAGTGTTGCTCTTGACAGTTTCTCATATTTTTGGTCTAGAAAAATGATGTGTGGTAAGACATTAGTCCCCTAGAATTTAAATTATCTTCCTTTATGACACTCGTACAGTAGTAGCCATGAATAAAGACGTCTAAAGTTCTGTGAGTTTAACTACGATGCAGATGCAAACTGCACACCCTTAGGAGCCCAAGGCAAGGTGCACTTCTTCCACGAATCTTTCTCGTATTTTGCATACGTGACTCCTGGCCTGAGCAACCACAGAACTTATCATTGCTGAGACACAATCTAACCCTTACCTATATATTTCCTAAATTGTTCTTTATTTCATAAAGACGTGTCCTTACAATAAACAAATAAGCTCTGTAAGCTCAGGAGCTATAATATATGCTTCTTCAGGATGCCTGTGTGCGTGTGATCTGTGTATTCCGGTGTTGATCATTTGCTTTGCTGATGGGAAGTTTGTTTTGCTCACTCTGAGGCTCACTCCACATAAGCAGAGAGAATGACTTGTTTCTGTCTGTCAGATCACTCTCAGTTGCAAACCGAATTTGGGGAAAAATCAGGTTACTGCGGTTACTGGATCACTTGGAAGGCATCATGACCATATTTCATTTTCTTTTTCTCCGGCTAAGTCTCAAGGTGCTGAGCACAACAGCCACGATGCCCCGTGCCCGTGGTCCGGATGAGACTTCGAGGCGCTCACGAGCGGCTCCCTGCCCCGTGTGCTGGCGTGTGCCGTCCTGGGCAGGCCCCTGGCGCACACGGACAGGCCCACGTGGAGAGTGGACGGGTCTCCACCTCCCGGGTGCAAGCTCTACCCCGAAGGCCACGGCGAGCGAATGTGTGATGGATTCTGAGGCTTTGCAGCTGAGCACGGAATACCAGGGAAATGGCAATACTGCAGCTCTGTCTGAAACCAGAGAGAGACACGTGCCGCTGACGTCCTTCTCAGAGTTGAAAGGGAATAGCTCATTCTTTGAATCGGCAGCTTAACTGAGTAGAAAAGAATAAAAGTCCCAAGACAGCTCTACTGTAGAAAATGCATGCAACACCGTACCCTAGATGAAATCACACTTTTGGGGGGGCCGTGGCTATGCCTTTGCGCTAAGAATACTTCAGGGGTCAGTGAGGAAAGAAGGAGGACGTCAAGCGAGTGGTTCATCAATTTAAAATCAATAAATTTAATAAATTAATTAATATTTTGTTTAATAACATAAAGTGCTTTACTTGATGCGATAGCTTTTTTAAAACTGAAGCCCATATTTTAGGCATCACTGTACACACTTCCAGCATACATCACAGATGTATGGATGTGGACAATCAATAATTCACTATTGAACTGAACCAAGCAAGTTAGGCCCCATCTCCCTAAATTTAACTATTTGACTAAACTTATACCTTCCATCTTTCTTTCTCTTGAAAAATTATATCCAGACTCCGCGATCTGTTCTTGTACCCTGTGCCTGGCATGGATTCTCCTTGGTCTTTCACTGCAAGGGCTCTTGGATGACACTGATCTGGGAGATGGCACTTTTGTCTTTTTCTATGTCACTTTTTACTGCACTAAAACTTATAAATTCAGGACAAATTTACTAAAATTCCTCTTATGATACTGAATGAATTAGAAATCCAACGGCCTAATTTAGAGCACATCGAACAGCACGACAAAGGATGGGTATTGAGGCTCCGTTGTCAGAGGAGAAAGAGCATCACCCGCCAGGCAGCCCCACAAGCGCAACGACAGTGGTGCGACGTCTCACCGACGCCAGAGCCGGTGGGAGACCTGAGAGAAAGTTGACAGACTCTACGATAAGGACGATTTGTGGTTTTCCACCATTGTGTTGAACACTATGAGATCTACAGCTGTGAGATTATTTTGGTTTCATGTGCAGAAATAGAGGGATCCTATCAATTATTTCCAGAAGTGAAGGAGCCTGAGATCCTATCAGCTAAGGCCAGGTCTTCATAGGATAATTCACCATTTAATCTTTCCAAAAATAAAAGCAATATTTAAAGACCTGCTTCAAATAAACCAAGTAGTATTTATCCTCCAAGAAGGTGCTAATCCTGTGGTATAACAGGGGTTAAGAGACCTTAAAGAATCCACGTACCGCAGGTCCACTGCCAAGCACCCTGTCAGTTGTTATAGAAACCACTTGCAGCTGAAAATCTCCCATCACGATTATCGCCATGGTAACCACCGAAAGCCAAGAAGCTGGTTTTTCATACATTTGCCATCGTCCCCTGCTCCCCAAGATAGTTTTTCTTCTAAATTCTCCTGTGTCACTGGAGACACAGGGGAAAAAGAGTAAATAAATTTGATGGGGAAGAAGAAAAGAAAAAGGGAGAAATGGGGACACCGTATAAGCAATAAACTGGTCGTAAGTATTGTGTTTACACGCTACAGAGAAAAGAAATTAGACAAACCAGCGTTTAAATTGGTGACCAAATCTCTTTATTTCCATCTGTTCGAACTCAAAGTGAGCATTAAAAAATTAGATGCAAAAATATTCTCATATTTTTAAAGCCAATATTGGACATTTCAGAGAATTTCCCAATAATATACCTTTGTCTAATATTATCTCTTCTGCCGTAAATCAATTTAAGTATATAAGGTGATTTTCTTATAATAGTTTATTATAGGATATTATCAGGTTCTAATACAGTAACATGCTTAAAAAGTCAATTTTTGATAACTATAATTCAATTAATCTCTTTCCCCAAAGCATGCATTTATTTCTTATATTTATCTAAATGTTTTTCAAATTTATAATTGACACATAATAATATATTGTACCCCATATAAATGTGTTTTGGTACACATGAACATTGCCTAATGATCAAACCAGAGTAATTAGCATATCTATTGCCTTAAACATTTGTCATTTCCTTGTGATGGGAACATTCAAAAATCTCTTTTAGCTATTTTGAAATACACGATACATTGTTGTTGGCTCTGGCCATTCTACGATGCAATGGATCCCCAGAACCTAATCCTCCTCCTAACTGTGACTTTATACGCATCGACCAAGCTCTCCCTGTGCCTTCCTTCTCCACCCTTTGTGTAACTGCTATTCCAATTCCTATTTCCATGACAATTTTTTTTTTTTTTTGAGACAGAGTCTCACTGTGTTGCCCGGGCTGGAGTGCACTGATATAATAGTTCCATTTTTAAGTTTTTGAGGGACTTCCAAACTGTTTTCCATAATGGCTGTACTAAGTGACATTCCCAGCAGCAGAACGTAAGGGTTCCCTTTTCTCCACGTCCCCATCAACAGTTGTTATTTTTTACTTTTTGGGTAGTAGATAATCTAACGGGAGCAAGATGATCTCTCACTGCACTTTTGAGACTTGTGTTTCCCTGATGATTTCTGATGTTGAACATTTTTCTCATGGACCTGTCAGCCAGTTGTGTGTCTTCTTTTGAGAAGTGTGCATTTAGGCCTTTTGCTTTGTTATTATTGAATTGTTTGAGTTTCCTGTATTTTTTAGATATTAAGCCCTTATCAGGTGTGTAGTTTGCCTCTTTGCTCTTGGTTGTTTGCTTTGCTGTGCAGGAGCGTTTTGGTTTGATGTACGCCCACTTGTCTATATCTGCTTTTGTTGCTTGTGCTTTGCGGTTGTATCGAATCTGCAGATCCCTTGGGGTCGTATGGACATTTTAATAGTGTTATTACAAACACGAGATACTTGTGTCTTCTTTGATTTCTCCCATCAATGTTTTATAGTTGTTACTGTAAAGATATTTCACCTTCTTTGCTAAATTTATTCCCAGCTATTTTTTTTTGGAGCCATTATAAATGGGATTGCTTTTTTGATTTCCTTTTCAGATAATTCACAATTGATGCATAGAAATGCTAGTGATTTTGTATGTTGATTTTGTATCCTGCAACTTTGCTGAACTCGTTTATTAGTTTTAACAGTTTTTGGTGGAGTCACTGGTGTTTTCTATAAATAAAATTGTATCATCTACAAACGGGGACAATTTACTTCAATCAACATTAAAATCTAAATAGGATAGTAAGTTTTGGCACCATCTTGTATAAATGTACAACGGAAATCAAGCAGGTGGGAGTGGGGAGGAGAGGATGGGTGAAATCATACCCAACAGGTACAACGTACTGTATCTGGGTGATGGGCACATGTATAACTTTGTCTCAAGCAGTACAAAAGCAATCCATGCAACTAAAACATTTGTACCCCTGTAATATTCTGAAATTTTAAAAATGGCCTATGTAAATTAAACCAAACATAATTTTTCTTTATTTTCTTGTCTCAGACTTCATCCCTTCATATTGACCTGCCTTCTGTGTTAATAACAAGCAAATCTGTTAGCTGGATTTTATGTTTTTTAGTTCTTATGTTCTAGCAGACACATACATTAATATGACTTTGAAATAGTTTAAAATTAGACTTTTTGAACCAAAGCTCATGTGATGGGAAGATAACGCAACAGTGATGATGGGCAATGATGTCTAAAACCCCTGTCACTCCAGGGAAGATCTTAAGATATTTCTGGGGTTTCTTAATAAATCAAAACCTGTAGCAATGATGCATTAACTAAGAAAAGTATGTTGCAAATCAAAGGCTAATATTCAAATACATGAAGTCAAGATAAACGTTATACACTACTATTGACCTCAGTTCACCTTTAAGATAATCCTTTTAGAATGTCTAGTGTAAGAAACAATTGTTATTTCCTAAATGTTTGAAAAGGAATAGCTTAGATTATTCAAATAAGTGTTGGCCATTTTCAGGATACCCAGAGTACAGCCAAAACAAAAAATAAAAATTCATCTAACTGATCATTCAAGTAAGAGCAAGGTACTTAGAACAAACTGAACAACTCACCTGAAGGTTATTTTTCATTAAACACATTTCTTTACAAAAGTCTAAGCAAATATATGGAAGTTGATGCAAATGCTTCTTTGCTTCAGCTGGTTTTCTCTGGGTATGTATATTCATGAAGTGTAATTTCACTCTTAGAGGGTCTATACGAATGAAAAAATTAAATGTTGTTTCTGATACTTTTCTCCACACATGTGGATTTTTGTAAGTCTCAGCACTTTTACTTTCCATCTGTTTATTTTGGCTTTATGAAGGCGCAGCTTCGGAGCTGAGAGAAATAAATTCTCTTGAGATTGTGTCTTTGGCCGAACTGTGTTGACATAGTATTTATAGTCAACTCCAAGTTTTTTCCAAAGTGGTTATAATAAAATACTCAATAGTGTATATGTGTAAAACAGTACTTAACACAAAGACACACGGGAAATGTTTAATGCCCTTTTGTGTGTGATCGGAAACTAGTCTGGCCATTTTGAGTGAGTCAACTAGTTGTCAAATGCTTTTCTGTGATGACCCAAAGCAACGTAAATGACGACGCGCACTGTGGCTGCAGCTAGTGCACACATCACGTTTGTCTTACACTAAACACATAATGTGACCGATTTGCTTTTTCCGTTTATTAAGCTCCTACTAAGTGCTAGTAATTTTAAGGGACAGCTGCCTTCCACCAACTCCACTCCGGACAGCACAGGAGAGCTGGGACCCGACCTGCGCTCCCGACGTGAACAGCTGGAAAAGAGTGGGAGACACGTGAGGAACTACTGTCAGGCCTCGAACCCCGTCAGTACAGAACTATGGTTTTGCTAGAAGTGACGCAGACATAAACACCCCTGTGATGTCCTGGGACTTATGCTCAGAATGACGTTCCCACTGTGGGCAGAGAGTGGGCACCGTCCGAGTGGGCACCGTCCGAGTGGGCACAACCCGAGTGGGCACAATCATCTGAGTGGGCACAATCATCTGAGTGGGCACAGTCCGAGTGGGCACAGTCAGAGCAGCAGCGAAGCCTCTGACCTGGGGAGGGGACATCAGAGTCAGCGGCAGCAGAAGCCATTAGCGTGCACAGGTCAGGGTCCCCGAGAAGAAAGAGGCATTCAGACGACAACCCCAAAGACTCATCATTCATCAGGAGTCCCCAGGCCCCTCGGAGGGACCCAGCGGAGGTCATGTGCTGACAGACTGAGAGATGAACAAAAATACCAACAATTCGAGAGCTGGACCCCAGCTCGCCGCAGTAGGGAGACTTCACCGAACATCTCAAGCACCGAGACATCTGAAATGCTTTGCTTTCGGGCTAAAGATCTCACTGTAAGTTCAAAACCAAAATAAAACTACCCAGGCAAGGAATAAAACCAATATTTACGGGAAGAAAACATTTTAAACTGCCTGCCAGAACAAAGTTCCACATCCTTTAAACGAAATAAAAAACCCCTATAACTATTATCTGAATATCCAGTATACAATAAAAATTACTGGGCAAGTGAGAAGCAGGAAAATGCGACTCTATAACCAAGAAAAAAATTGTCAACAGAAATGGATATTGCAATGACCTAAATGTTGAAAATTAATATTTTCAAGGACTTAAAGAAAAGAATGAATATGAGTAAACAAATAAGAAATCTCGGCAGAGAAATTAAAACTACAGGAAGAATCCAGTGGAAATTCTAGAACTGAGAAGTGTCATGTCTGAAATGAAAAGGATTCTTTATAGGCTAAATAGTGCATTGGAACCAGAGGAGGAAGGATCCATGAACCTGAAGACAACGAACAAAAATCACATAATCTGAAGAATGGAGAGGAAAAATATTTCAAAAAATGAAGAGAGCTGTAATGAACTGTGAGATAATTCCATGCAGTCTCCC
Source organism: Varecia variegata (assembly GCA_028533085.1). Taxonomy (NCBI): domain Eukaryota; kingdom Metazoa; phylum Chordata; class Mammalia; order Primates; family Lemuridae; genus Varecia; species Varecia variegata. The sequence continues at coordinate 6,053 of JAQIFY010000288.1, read as the reverse complement.
ATATGTGTAACTGGAATCCCAGAGGGAGAGGAGAAAAAGAACAAGAAAGAAAAATGTTTCAATTAATAATGGCCAAAGACTTCCCAAATTTGGTGGAAATCATCAACTTAGAAATTCAAGAACCTTAGCAAACCCTAAATAAAGGTTAGTACAAGAAAATCATACCTAAGTACATTAGAATAAAACTGCTTAGGACAGGCATGGTGGCTCATGCTTGTAATCCCAGCACTTTGGGAGACCAAGGCAGGAGGATTGTTGAGACTAGGAGTTCAAGACCAACCTGGGCAACACAGCAAGACCCCATCTCTACAAAAAAAAAAAAATTAGCCTGGCATGATGGCGCATGCCTGTAGTCCTAGCTGCTCAGGAGGCTGAGGCAGGAGGATTGCTTGAGCCCAGGAGTTCAAGGTTACAGTGAGCTATGACAGCACCACTGCACTCCAGCCTGGGCTGGAGTCTCTAAAACAAAACAAACAAGCAAACAACAAAAAAACCTTCACAGAACCAAATATAAAGTGAAAACTCCTATGAGCTTCCTAAAGCTTGGGGGGAGGAGAAGAACCACATCACAGACAGATATACAGACTGATGAGTAATTTCTCATTTGATATATATAGGGAGGTCCATAGACAATGGTATGGTATCTTTGAAATGCTTGAAGAAAAAAAAAAAACGCCCTGGCAAACTGCGGATCGACACCAGTGAAAATATCCTTTAAAAATAAGAGTGAAATAAAAACATGTTCAGATAAATCAAAGCTGAAACAATTAGTCGTCACCAGCTGTGTCTTCAGATTGACGGGAAATGACATGGAAGAGAACATGTATCTATATGAAAGAATGAAGGGTACTGGGATTAGCATATACTTAACTAAATACAAAAGGTTGCATATGCTTTCTTCTTAATTTCTTTGAAAGAAAACTTACTGCTGAAACCAAAAGTAATCACTTATTGTGATCTTATACATAGATGTAAAATATATGTCAAAAATAGCACAAAGGACAGGAAAGGTAAACAGAATTTGACTGTTGCACAATTTTTACATTTTATGTGAATTGTAACAATATTAACTCAAAGTTATAAGTTAAAAATATGTCTTTGTATCTCTGAAGCAGCAGTTCTCAAAGTGTAAAACATGGACCTCGAGTCTGGAGAACTTTTTTAGGAAGGCTTGTGAAGTGAAAGCTATTTTCATAACTAAGATATCATTGTTCTTTTGCCCTGCATTTTCATTTGCACTGAAAATTCAGAGACAAAACTAATCAGAAAACAATGATTATCAGTGAGATGTAGAGACTGCCTAGAAGGTAGCATGTGGGAAATTTTTGGAGCAATGGAAATATTCTATTATCTTCACTGTGCTCTTCCTTTTATATAGGCATATATTTGTAAAAATTCATTAAATTATACACTTATATCTGTGTATTTCACTATTAATGAATTTACCTCATTAAAATGATATGAAAAATTCAATACCTCTCAATGTAGACCACAGAATATGAGTCATACTAAAAAGTACTCTTAATTTACTTTTTTCCTGCTTGATACTCAATATCAAGTTGAAACAAAATACTTTGTATTAATACTTAATACCTTAGTTGGCAAAGAGATTTTAGAGTTTATAAAATAAGTGGTATCATTATCAATGGGTATTTTCTGAAAACTGCTTAAAGTCAAATTATATCTCTACTACAAAGCCTTTTCCATTTGATATTGATTCTTTTACTTTTTGTATAAACACTTTTATAGTATTTTAAAATGAAAGTGAATATAAATCTTAGTGTGTTTTATTTTTTATTTTGTTATATAATATTTGACCTATGAAATGATACAGGTATGGAATAGGTAAATTATCATGCTCAAGAAATAAAAGAATTATGTCCCTACACCCAATGTAAAAAATAAAACACAACCAATTTTAGAAATAAAACATTATTTTCCCAGGAATCTAATGTAGTTGCATTTCATTTATTCATACTCTCTACCATAGGCAGAATGATGGTCTGAGAAACTAACACTCTTGCAGGAAAGTTTTCTCTATTTACTCTGAGTCCGGATTGTGCTAAGCACTGGGGAACACAAAAAATAAATGAGATGAGGTCTCTGAGCTTTGAAAGCTTTTCCTTTCGTGGGAGAGAGAGAGAGATTCAAATAAATAAGTAAAGTGAGAAGTCACAGAGATATTTACACAATGCTAGAGAGCCCAAGGGCAAGAGAAATAAAGTTCTGGGACAACTAAGGGAATTTATTTAAATTCTTTTTGAAGATTTAATTGAGAAGAAGGAACAGGCAATTTCTTGCAACCATGAAGGAAATATTCTTTAAAAAATAGTTTTAAAATTCTAAGTTATCTCCTTATAGGGTTATAGTAGAAAATTGTAGAAGCAGATTTAGTTTTTGTTTCTAGATTCTTGTATAAATATATATATTTATATACACAGATACATATCAATTTAAATATGTGTGTAAATGTATGTGTGCATATTCGCACACATATATAGTTGTTATAATTTCTCCAGCCACCATTTATTGAGGTTTCAGTTGGTATATGTCTATTTTTGCAGGTAATTGTGACGAAAAACTCCAAAGAAACATTATGAACCTTTTGAAGAGGGGGAAGAGTTACTGAGCATAGGAAACCTTTCATTAAAAAGAAAAAAACGCAGGTTTCAGTTACTTAAAAATAGGCCTGAAACTTGAATCCTGCAGTTAACTCCATGCCTAATGCTTTCGCTACTCAGCCCCATGAGCTAAGTTAACTTACTAAGTTCTATGAAAACTTTTGCATCAACTATTATCTGTAAAATTCAAGGCAAACACAAAGTGCTTAATAAATACTAGGGTTTTTTTGTTGTTGTTGCTGTTGTTATTTTCTTTTTGCCTCCAGGAACCACTTGGATTCAAAACAAATTTGCATGGAACAAATAAAATCAAGGCAAAGAGATCCAAATTTTCACAGTAAGAGGGAAAAACGGGTCAGCCTACACAAAACAAGTTTCTGTTTTCAGTGTGCCGCTGAGACACACAACGGACACGCGACGTGACCGGAATACAGATCACGCCACTGGGTTGTAATGGCCAACTGCACCTGTCCTGCTTTAGGGCCGAGCCCCTGTGGGCTCTTGTTTCCCGTGACAATGTCTGTGGATGGCAGGAGAGCAACGTGTTTCACTTTGCATGTTTACATCATGACTTTCTGTGAGATTTTCCTTTTGGTGCAAGCGCATTGTCACCAAAGGGCCAGTTTCTCTTTCTTCTGTGATCCTGGTCTCTTGAGGTCTCTGCTCCGAGGTCTTCCTCTCAGCACAGCATTCTCGCCCCAGCGCCCGAGTGCTCCACGCAAGACTCCACTGAAACCCCACTTGCCGCCTCTGAATACACACATCCCGGCTGTCAGCGCGGAGCCTTCCACTGCCTGGGCGGTCCTCCTCCTTCCAGGTATGATATTAATAGAAATCATTAATAGAAGACCTGCGCTGGGGGCAGGTCCTCCTCCTTCCAGGTATGATATTAATAGAAATCATTAATAGAAGACCTGCGCTGGGGGCAGGTCCTCCTCCTTCCAGGTATGATATTAATAGAAAGCCCCAAATCCGGCTCAGGACATCTGCCACTGTTACCAAGATGATTCTCATTCCTGATGCTTCAGATACGTTCTCTTTGTTTTCTCCTAATTTCTTTTGACTGTTGGCTGGAATTTTTCCACCACTTTTATCCTTTGACCAATTAGTTTTTCAGACAACCTGGGACCCGCCCGTGCTCCCACAGTTACGACTCTGCGGCTGGTGCTCACCAGTGTGCACCTCCCTGCCTCTGAGCGACCAGAGGCTGCTCCCCCCAACACGGCCCTGGGGGTGCCCCGCTCCGCCTGTTTCCTGCACCGGTTCTCTTTTTCTCTTTCCCTGATGCTGTTCATTTTAAGACACTCTCTACTAATATTAGAAATGGACGTGGTACTTCCTTTTCAACATCTAACCATCTTTGGTTTCCCCCCCCACCCCCATAATTTAGTTACAAAGATGTTCCCAGAATTGAGCCAGATAGAGTTGGGGGCTTGTACACAGTTCTTGCTTTTTCTGTTTTTTTGTTTGTTTTGTTTTTTGAAATTAGATCCTAAATATCAGTTTCTAAAATGAATCATCACCTGCATTGTGCAGCTCTTTCTGTATCATATTCTTTAAAGTAGAAACCTTGTGATTTGGAGAAACGTCCACAAGGATGGAAGGTATTTGAATCTTTTAAGTTCAAGAAGAATGTAAAGTGTGCACAGGTAGTTAATGCTGATCATCAAAGACATTAAGGAGGTGACTGCAAAATCAAACAGTTTTTCAGGTGCTATTACAGTTAATCCAAGATAAAAGTTGTGAAAAGATCCAGGCGAAAATTCGTAGATTATTAGAGGTTACCCAGGTAATTATTTCTCTCCCCTCTGTCTTTCTCTGTCTCTCCCCACAGGTTTGAACTGCACAGTTCCACTTACATGTGGACTTTTTTTCAATAAATGCAGTTGGGCCTCTGTACAGGCGGGTTCCACATCTGCAACCAAACGCAGATGGAAAATTCAACATTCAGAGGATGCAAAACCCAGACATGCAGGGCTGACTTTTCACATATTTGGGTTCTGCAGGAGGACCTGAGTATGTGCAGGGATCTTGGGACCAATTCCTCACAGATACTGGGGATAACTTTATTTATATATATAGATTTATATATGATATTTTGTCATTATCCTAACCCAAAACTCCTCTTAGAAAATATAATTACATACTCTTAAATCTACTTCAGATATTCTAATTCATTGTACTATTACACAAAATGTTTTTTGAAACACACATGGACACTCTGTATTTTTAAATGGCTGTCCCAAAAGGTGTCCTCATGCCTTAATTACAGGCTGTTGTCATTAACAATCGTGTTTATACACTTGACTCCCATATGCCCTACACCAACCAGGATAATTATTGGCTAGTATTAAAATTACATTGCAAATAAATTCTACATAGAGAGAAACTGAAATTATTTAAGAAATTACCATAAGAGTTAGAGCCTGTATGTTAGAATCCACATAAGGAAAGTGCCCCTGTGAGATTAGAGCACGCAGCAAACTTAGATGTCAGGGGTCAGTGCAGGACACGTATACCCACTCAACATGTTTTAAGTGGAAATGGCTGTAACGTGAGAATCAGATGTAAACAGCATCACCGGAATGGCTGGAAAGTGGGCTCTTGGGAACGACCGCAGAACACTCCAGCGCCAGCTGTGAGGCTGCTGGTGTTATTGACGACCAGACACACGGCCACAGCTGTGACCCAGGGATTAGGAACACCTCACTGCCACTGCCACCACTGTCACGGTCCTGGGACAGTGACAGAGCAGGTGAATAAACGCTGGAAGGTGGAGGGTTGTCATTGCCTTTGCACAACCTCCTCCTGACACCTAGGTACCTGGAAAGTGGACAGTGGATGCTGTCACCAAACCTGCCTGTCCTCACGCCCTGTAGGGCTCAGACACACCCAGAGGAGGAAAATAGTCCCCGCTTCACTGCTGCCTGTCAAGTGTCGTTAACTGGTGAAGTTTATCTGTAGAGAGTTTAAATGATGCCTTTATGGACGTACAACTAAATGTGGGCCCAAGTCAGAATCTGAGTGTACTGACCCTACTTAGTTAAAAATTGATACTGAATATAAATATTTATTCTTCACCTATATTAAAAGAAAGGATAATGGATAACTAAGAGTATAGACAGAAATTAAATCATAATACCACATTACCTGTGTGTAAAAAAGCCAGTGCTGCTAACCCACGGCTGATGTTTTCAGTTGTGACACTGACATGCTAAGAGCTAATTTCATTTTCTCTCCTTGTGTTTAAAACTACAAATTTGAGGCCGTCCTACTAGACCCAATTACGAGCTGCACAGAGCTGGTCTCTGTGCAAAGCAAACGGAATCGTGTTGAGACTGAACCATAAACTCAGCCTCATTAGCACCCTGCGCGCTCATTTGCCTGAAGCATACTCATCTCAAAGGTTCAGAGAATTTGCAATGTAGAGAA